>JBCAUG010299192.1:0-17623 GCA_038406175.1 Haplosyllis leylae | reverse complement strand
TATGGCGGAGTGATTACGTAATCCCCTGAATGGGGGGATTACGTAATTACTCCGCCATAGTGGCCCTATATTCTCTAATATACTTTGTTACCTTTAGATGTTGTACAACAGGAAAAGTCAATATCACCATTTCGGTTGATGTTTGCAACGAATCCTGTTGGGCAAATATGCAGATTAACATTTTCGAGTTTTCCCTAAAATAGATCATTCTGCCAGAACTGTATTGGTTCAATATACTATTGGATCAGTTGTTAAATTAAGGTTAAGGTTTAGATGAAATAATATTGAATGTATAGTAATTATTTATCAAATATGTGGCAAAGTTTTATTTAACCATAAAGTTTAATGCCACCATATGTGATCCCTTGACTTCTATTCCAGGCAATGAGCGAGATGAGCTTCAGACATTTCTGCCTAAAACTGGTGTGTCAATTAAATGTTGTCAAAGTTTTGGCAATGATTTGGTAATGATGCAGTTACCATCCAAGACACCAGTTTTAGGCAGGTATGTCTGAAGCTAAGATGTCAAGACTTCTCTACATTGGTATACTGGTCTCCTAAATAGACAATGTCATGCACCTTGCACACTTGGTAAATCAAGTGTAGACTATATTTTCACGAGTAAGATCTTGCTCATTGCCTGGTAAAACAGGTAAGGGATCATTAATGCTTAAATAAAACGTTGCCAAATATTTGATAAATATTTATCATGTTTTCAATAATATTTTACCAAAGCCTTGTGAAATCTTTGCCAATTTTTTAACAAAAATTAAATTCAACAACTGATCCAATAGTATATTGAACCAATACAATTCTGGTAGAATGATCTATTTTAGGGAAAACTCGATTAACATCATCGTCACTTTCCGGTGTTAAATTCATGGTTAGCAATCATGAAATAGTTTTAAATGTTTTAAAAACTAATATTGTACAAAAAATGTTGCAGTCAAGAATACTAAAGGGAGATTAAAAGTACTAATCAGAAGATCGGGATCATGGAAATCTTATCCATTAACTTAGGCTTATCTCAGTTTCTTACTAAGCGTTAATAGACTTGGACTCTTCGATAAATAGATTTCACCATAACACAAACACGGGGCGCTCTTTGAGATTTGTTTGGCACTGCAAAGCTTTCCTCAAGAAATGGTAATTAAAGAAGCCCAACACATCAGATGATATAATTAATTGGGATCATTTCGTTGTGCTGCATCAACGAGTCATTTGTTCACTCAGTTTATTAGTTCAGTTTGGTTCACGAATTACATAACAAGAAGAATAAGAAGAAAGCTTAACGATAGAAGAAAAAAAAAAGAAATATATGAGTTTTCACGATAACCAAATCTGACAGATCTGAGAAATAGAATGCAATTTTTTAAGAATTATCACAATTTAAAATGTACAGATAAGGATTATTTAAGATTACTGACTCTTCCTAGATTGTGTATACTTCATTAAATAATTGACATAACAATAATAAGGAGAAGAAATCCTCCTCTAGATCTGTCAGATCTGCGCGATCTGACAGAAATGCTTATCGTGAAAATCTAGAATGTCTACACAATAAGACCCATTCTAATAATAAACCGATCAAAGTGGTATTCAGTGAGAGTATAGATCGAATTGGCCAGTTTAATTTCAGGGGGCAACGTCCTGTTGAATTTTCTTTTTTAAGATTACTGTAGTCACATGATCAAACACAAAAGATTAGTAACTTGGTTGTTAAGCTTTGGATCGGACGTGATTTCTTGAACTTGTGGAAGAGTACCATTCACAGAATTGACTATTTAACTGCAGATATGAAGACCGCTGCTGTTGCATTTATCAAAATTCGATGGGCCATCTGTCCAAGTAACACCGGATAAGGTTTGGATGATGCAGACATAATGGTGCGTGAGGAATTGCTTATCAAACCTACCACCCTCCTCAGGATGTGACGCTCGACTGAGAAATTACTAATACTTCTGGCGAGCAAGATCCGGGAACCGCACTCCATCTTGAAAGGATCCGAACAATGACAAGCTGTTTCCTGATGATAGGGAAAACAACATGGAACTTTGGTACCTTTTACCAAGGACAAATCTCTTGATTTTGAAAAGCAGAATTCCAATATTGCACGAAACGCAGTATTCATGTGTAAACTGATTTGATCACAGGTATGAATAAAATCTGTTTACTTCTTCTGCATCACATCTTAATTTTGTGGTAACTGACCGTCATTTTACATTGATTCGAGATTTTCGCGAATAATAGAAATTTCGCAGTGTTGATAACGTTTACAAGGTTGACAAAGGCTCACCTAGCAAAAAAATAAATAAATAAATAAAAACAAAAAAAAACAACTCAAGACTCCAAAAAAGTTAACCGCGACGGGAATTTGACCTTGCAATCTATGGGTTGCAATCCAACACCATACCTATTGAGCCAATGACGCATTGTTTGTAAGTATTGTAAGGTTTTTAAGATAGTTACATTGTTTATTCTATTGATTCCATCAAAGATCCTTCAAACTACCACATCACAGTATTGCTCAGTAGATTGTCGTCGAGTTAATTGACAACCTACAGATTGCTAGTTCCTATCCCACTGAAGGTAATAGATCTAATTTGTGCCTGGATTTTTTTGCCAGGAAAGCCTTTATTGTCAACTTTGGATTGATTGTTCATGAAAAACTGGATTGTGTCTCAACCATAAGCCTTCAATTACACTTCAACGGCACGCAAGTTAACAATACTAAAATGATACACCTATATGCAGCAGAATCACCATGACATATTTAATATTTCTGACATATAATTCATTTTAAAACTAAAAACAGATAAGAATAGTCATTTCACGAAATTGTGCTTTTGTGATGTTATGTGGGGCAGGAAACCTGAATAATCAACTTCCACCACCTTTGTCTGCCCTTAAAGATCCTTCTGAAACAAACAGCATTAATCACTTGATATTCGAATGTTATACTCACTGGTTTTCCATTCCCTGTTCGTTACAGACAACTGATTTTACATTAAGCCCATGGACATGATTAAAGGCAGAGAAAATTTTTGGATATCAATCCATATCTTGTTTCCATTGAAATAAATTTATTAAAAATGATAGACATTTAAACTAGTAAACTAATTCAGCAAACATACAGGAGACATTTGAGAAAAAAAGATAAACTAGTCAGCAATGACATTCTAATACTACGTGTAAGTATTGTCAGAGAGCACTCTTAAAGGGGGAAGACGTCACTTTCCGTAAAACAACCTTCTGAGCGCATTACTGTCTTGTGAAGAAGCCGAAGAAAATCAAAGGAAGAATTTTTGAATCCGCTTCTGTTAATCAGATTTAAGGCAAATTACAATCACACGAGTTTTATTACATTTTATGATTAAAGGCCAACTAAAGCGACCCTTCCATTATTTTATGTAACAATGAAAGATCTGATCTTTGTGTTTTAACAAAGAATAAAAGAAACATGTTTTAATCGCTGATGCATTACTTCCGTCGAAACCAAATGGTACAGTGAATTTCACTTTATCGCGGAAATGTTCTACAAAACCTAATTTCTGGGCTCGCAGAATCTTGCGTGCCATGTCAAACATGGCAGAAACATGCTTGAAGTACATTTGAAACTACATTACTTCACCTTCCTCAAACATCCGTCAGACTAACTTAAATAACATCATCTTTGAAATCAAAATCACTTATTAATCAATATGTTTGGTTTGCAGTACACGGTCATTGCGTCCAGTTCCCTCCCCCGCATTGACAAAGAAGACAAAGCGAAATAAGCACATGGACGCAGTCCTTGACGCATGAAGGAGAGTTTTCCCATTACTCCCCATGTCTTGGACTTAATGGTCATTAATGGACACCTATAGAAATCTTAACAAATATTTATGGAAGACAAAACGTGACCTGTTCATACAATTGATTTACCAAGGTGTATGTCTTCATCTTCAAATCACAAGAACAAATGGAAATTGAACGTCCTCGACTGTGCAAGATCGTGTAACAAAGAAATAATTCATTTTCTGTGCTGAATCAGGATTGTCGTTGCCTTTTGATCCTGCAACCACGGAAACATGACCAGAGTGTGTTGATTTGGAGAAGGTATTCCTCAAAATCATGAAGTTCATACAAAATATGAAAGAATATTTTATTGTTTTTCTGATATCAGAATGAACCCTATCCTTGCCATTTGTAATGTGTGAAATTGCAACAAAGATCCGAATTTAAATTGAATTCAGTTTCAGCAGATCTGTGCCATGACAGACATTGGTACATACTAGATGCAAATGATATATTCTTGAATAAATCTGAATAAATCAGACAAACCATTTTCGGTTTTTCGTGGCTTTTTGAGGACACGTGGATACATTTCAAAATGCATGAGCTTGATGTGACGGCAAGGACATAGGTCGGATTCAAATCAAGGTTCTGACTACATTGCCATTTTTCTTTCTTTGACTTCTCTTTTCTCAGGACAACAATTGAATATCTAAAATGTTCAATCGGTGGAAAATTCATATTTCTGTTCAATTGAAGATTTAGATACCAATTGTATTCAAGCATAATCTCAAAAATTAAAGATAACAAAATGTAATGTAGGAAGAACTTAAAAATGGCAATATTTTCAAATAGATATTTCTTGTGTTGTATGTTCCAAAACTAAATCTTCAGTTTGATACAAATATGAATTCTCCACCGATTGCACATTTTAGATATTCAAGTGTAGTCCTGAGAAAAGAGAAATCAAAGAAAGAAAAATGGCAATGTAGTCAGAACCTTGATTTGAATCCGACCTGTGAAGGATATGTCCCTTGGTCAGCGGCAACTAAAGTTTGACCTTGAATTAGATTTAATTAATATACCAACTCCCTTTGCTTTAGTAAATTACAAAGCTTTGAAAAGACCAAATCGTCATTACTTCGACATCACTGATCACTTCGATTCTATATTAGCAGATGCTTTGATCTGGGAACAAATTCCACAAATGTCAAATGTAACATTTGAAGAGATGTTCACTTCAGTGCTTCCTTTCCACACGTCGGAAAACCAATTGGTCAATGTTTTCTGGTTGATTGTTAAAGTGAATTTTTCACGTACATTCCTTTGTAACTAGGCAACAAAGATTTCGGAAAATCATGACCTGTCAGGGTGTCCTCAGAGCAGATTTCCGATATTGTCCACCTCCACACTTATGTGAAGCAGAATAGTCAAATAATAATCATATCTGAGAGGCACAGAAGAACGGGCAAGATACCAAAGTGGAAAAACCACTTCAACCGTCTGCCTCTCTACAGAAGGTTCTTGGGAAACATTTCCATATCTTTTACATAGAATTTTTCATCTTTTCAACAGTCAAAAGTAGATGCATATGTAGTACTTCCTTTTCATCCACTATGCTTCTCTTTGCCAAAAACTCAGAAATTGAAAACTTTCACTGATTCACCAGCAGTAGTAAAATAAAGTTTTACTCGTATTTTATCACATGAAAGTATGTCACAAAAGAATTTAATATCAAGACTTTCAAACTACACTTTTAAAGAAAATAAAGTTACTACAGATGTGTACTGGGGTTTTAAAGCATATCATTTTAATTTCCACGCTGTCTGAACATTTGTCACTAGCTTTTCATTTCCATGGCGCTTTCATCTTTTTAACAATGAAAGGTAGATAGATGCACATGTGGTACTTTCTTTTCACTTACTATTCTTCTTTTGACCAAAAAACTCAAGAACTGAAAACTTTCAGTTTCACTTCCAAGGGTAAAATGAAGTTAACACATAATATTTTTCGTATTTTATCACATGAAATTATGTCACAAAAGAATTTAATATCAAAACTTTCTAAATAAACTTTTAAGGAAATTAAAGTTACTACAGATGTGTGCTTGGCTTTTAAGGCATATCCTTTTAATTTCCATGCTGTCTGTACCTTTGCCACTAGCTTTTCATTTCCATGGTGCTGTCAAATAATTCTTATGCATTATGTATTAGACTACAAAAGAATCTGAACGTTTTAAATGTTATTCTCTTTATATTGAAACAGGTAATGCACGGATTGGTCTGTGCATATCGCAACTTTAAAAGATGTAAACAGACACAGGCGCCTGACATACCTAAGGTTTGAAAATGCCAAGCTCATTTGTTTTTTTTTGTCATCGTTATCTCCTGGGTTACTCGCACTGGTGTATCTATCACTAATCCATTAGCCGATTCGATCTTTCGTTTTCATAGATCTAACCATTTAATTATCATTGAACAAATTACGGAGACGAACCATGGAAAGTAGTTTTGCAAGGTTGTACCCAAAAAACGAAATATTACGATACAGATTTACAGGAAATACCGAACCTGCGCATACTTCTTTTTGTTTTCTCGCAGGGGTTATTCACACATCAAATATGATTACCACATTGATACGATTAATTGTTTTTTCTAGAAGGGATGTGGTTTCGTATTCGCTTTCGCTTGGTGTGAATAGGTCTTCAACATGAAAATACAGAATTTTAAACATTACAATTTTTATATCCCTGAACCTACCAAATATGCTCTCAGACACACATTTTCGTTTCCTTAAATTCAATATTTAAAATTTGTAGTATTCCATATCGTCAAAACTTTGCGATTATTTATCAATAAAGAAGCATAACTTTCAGTGGTAGCGTTCTCTTTTAAACGACCACTAGCATTATCTAATTGAACTAATAAGACAAAGAAGGTCAATTAAAACATGTTGATTGTGGCTTTGAACAGAAGGTTTAAAATTGGCATGGATCTTACTGGGTGGACCGCAATTATCAATACCTTCTGTTGGGCGTGTAATCACTTATACTTTCCTTGATTCAAAAACAAGTGGTAACATATTATTTTTCAATCAACATGTCGGACTTCTCTCATCTACTGCAGATTAATTTGATGTCAAATAGGTTTTCTCATTAATTTACGTTGTGTCAAACATAACAAGTTGACAAAGGAGTTAAAATTGCTCTCGTTGGCAATTCAATTCAATGTATTGTTCCAAGATGACATTTAATTAGAAACTATTTGTGACTACCGAACGTGAAGAATACGAAATTAACAGCTTCACTGTATGTTTGCTGATGCCAATCACGATGCCAACTCCTCCGCGGCATATCATTGACAACTGGAGCTGTCCTGAGTGGGAAACAGTTTAAAATCAGGAACCATAAGTTTCACCGAACAAAAGTTCATTTGCAACTGATATTTCTGGGTTTCAGAACAAACACAGACAAGATTATTTGCAGAAAATAGGAAACCCAAGAATAATCCAGCCAAACGGGAATTAGTAATTTGTTATCAGTGTACAGATTTTACGACAAAGTATTATTTTCTGACATCAAAGGTGACGCTGCAAACTTGCGTCACTCACAGCCAATCACACACAGTCTGGAACAGTCGCATATTGTGGGATAATCTTGATAAAGAGTTAATCCGCTCCGAGAAAGTCACTTCACGTGCGACAGGAATATAATTTCGAGGACTGGACACGGTTCGGATAACATTCTATCGTTATGTTCGGATACGGATCTTCAGAACAAACAATCTCGTGTTTGATACTTTATTTCATTTTTAATGTAAGTATATATTACATACACATATTCATTTTCGTAACTGGTGGGTGTTGTCAGAAAACTGAAGAAAACAAAATGTTTCTTTTGATGAGAAGAATATGACGTTTGATACACCTCACTTTGTCAGTAACACCTCATCTAATTAAAGTTTTCTACAAAGAGATTTTCTCTCAATTACAGAATATCTTTAGATACCTGTTATTATGTTGATGATCATCACGTTGCATGACATTTTTTACTTTGGTAAAAATTCAGTGACGTTTGAAAGTCATCGTGGACCGTTGTTTCCAGGAAGTGACACATGGGAACCTTCAGAAAGTGTAAACCCATCATGATTCTGTCCATTCGTGCGTATAAATTTGGCAAATGAGTTGCAGATTACCTGACAACAAGAAAGCCAACCACCCGCTCGCCCCTATCCCATGATGCGTTGGGTGAGGGGGCAGGTTAGGACCCTATTCCATGATCCCTTAAGAAAAGGACCCTCCTGTGGACAGAATGACAGACACGACTGAAAACATCACCTTCCCGCAAAGTTCGGATGCGGGCAGTAATTATTATCTACTACATTTAGATTATTTTAGAGAAAAATTGTTGAAATTGTTAATCATTTTGAGACCAAATTTTTCGATAAATTTCACAGTGCTTTGTACCTGAGGTGTTTGCCCGTTAAAATAAATTATTTCCTGTTCTTGAAGTTACTCTCTCTGAACATTACAGATTTTTTAAAATATTTTAATAACGAATAAAAAAGTCCTCCTGCGTGACCACAAGAGGCGTACCATCCGCGGCATAGTGACTATCCTCTGGTCCTGTCCCAGAAAGGACAGCGGGTACCCCCTGTATTGTCTGGAGGGGTAGCCCCCTGTCCTGTCTAGGGTGAGGTACCTTTTGGTCCTGTCTAGGGGACCCCAAGACAGGGGGGTCTCCCTGGACAGGATAGGGGGTACTCCCTGACTCGACCAGGGACAGGACCAAGGGTACCCCTCCAGTGAACAGACAGACAGGCGTAAAATATTACTTTCCAACATCCTTCGGAATAATGAAATTGATGCAACTGGCCAAAGTGGAAGTTCTCTTCAGTTATTGGTTTTCTATTTTGGCCTGAAACTATACTTTCTCGAATGCAACAATGTCAAATGTTTTTTCAAGAGACCAGGCTGCACGTCTAAATATTGATGAATGTTTTCGAGTAACTTTAAATTTTTTCTGGTTGTCTAATAGCACACCAAAAGAAACTGTGTGCAATGGTGAGAATATTGAAATAACAAATTTTGTTATATATCAGCTGTATCACGAGGGTAGCCATCTTATGACAGACAGGACAGCAAAATCTATAGACTTGTCCAATTTCAATGAAATAGATTAGGCTGTAAATAAATATTTAGCAAACCAAACTTTAAATGCAACCTGGGACAGGTTTTTGCTTAACTTAACAAGTAACGAATTATCAAGGAGCAGCAATTCCACTCAGGTGGCTCGTACACATGCAAGCCACATATGAGCCACACATACCCTACACGTATATAACTTCTACGCACACAATCCCCCCACCTCCCACAACAGCTGAACTAAAATAGCACGTCAGTCTCATAACGAGACAATTTAGTTACCTGAAACAAAGATTGTGCAGTGATAAACTACGAAAACAAATTTCTTCCACATCATCTGTACAATTCATTGGAACTTACGACTCAACTATCTTCTGATTTTCTGAAGTTTTTTGCCAAATTAATATTCTCTAAGTTTAGAATTAAACACACCATGACATCGTCATTAACTTCTCAAAAAAGAAGCCCATTCTCATGATGTTTATGTGTTAATTTTGATAAAAGACGAAACAATAGTCTCCACTTTCTGACAGCCAGAAAGACAGATGAGTCATGTTGTTACGTTTACTATGGAGGCAGGAGGTTTCATCGCACATAAAAGTGTCTTTCTGAACATAAACCTTTTGCAGAAAGTTGAGTGGTATTGGTCCCCAAGGTTTTGGAAGCTCTTGGTATAGAGACCTAAAGACTTGTGGGATATATGTCGCACTTCAAACATAATGATAAGGAACTGAAAAAATATGGAAGATCTGTTGACGATTTTTGTCTTTCCAACATATATAAAGAACATTGCATTTTGGCCAAACCAGTGTGCAACCTTGGATATTATGCACAGGGCGAGACAGCTGATGTCCCTGATGACTTCGCTTTACAGTGTATTACATGTGTTCATTACCAAATTAATATGTTTGTGTGGCATCTACTTCACAATAAAAAGTATACTAGGTTAACTATTTGTCAGCAGCGCTAGCTTTTTCAAACTTTGTTTAATTGGTTGTTTCCACAAAAGGAAATTGGGAATTTTAAGGAAACTTTAAAATGTGGCAATAATGAATTAACAATGGCTTGAGATAAATTCAACAGAGCAGCAAGAAGTACAGAAACAACGAGTTGGTACTCCAGGAGGAGGCACTGTTGTGCAAGGGCAGTCAATTTCTTCAGAGATGCAGAATGAAATTGGTACCCCCATCCCCTCGCTCACTCTGTCCCCAACTGTTTCCTTCAGATAGCAGCACTTTATAAAATGCTGTCATCTGAAGTCAACACATGAATTTGATACCCCCTCCCTAGCTCGCTCTATCCGCCCCTGCTGTTTCCTTCAGATGGCAGCATTTTATAATCTGAATTATTGTCCGAAGGAAACAGGATGACAGAGTGAGCTAGGGTAGGGAAGGCGGTTATCAAATTCCTACACAAAACAGTGATGGATGGAGTGAACTGGGGGAGGGATCTTAAAATTCACGCGTAAACTTTGGATGACAGCACTTATAAAATCTTATCTGAAGGAAAGAGCAAGGCGGATCGAGTGAGCTGGGGAGTAGGGGGTATCAAATTGATTGGCAGCTTTGAAGAAATTTACTAAAAATGAGTTCAGGTAACAGGCGGGACATCACTCGGTACCACCCCAACCAGTCTGTCAATTTTAAAAGCAAACAATCATTACAGCAGCGTGAGACCTAACGTGAGTTGATAACTATTTCCTACCAAAATGGACGCCTGACAGCCAACCGCGCCATGATTTTATCATTATGTTTTCTAGAAGGTCAATCATGTGATTCAATCCTGGACAGACATATTTATAAACCAGATCTCTGTAATTTCCTCATGAAAATATGGCAGTGTTTGTCGGTGTGCACATCCTGTGACAGACAAGTCTGTGTACAATTTACTGTGCCCTTCGAAACCAGTCTTATGCAAAAGACTTCACGTCTGACATTTAGTAATATCCTAGAATATGACAGCAAACCACTGCAGATTGAGCTTCTTTTACGTAACATTCCCTTCGGAAGGAAATATTTCTCCTGCATTTTTGTGTGGGAAAAGACACAATGAAGGCAAAAAAATTTCTCGTTTGTCATATAAATTGTGAAATTAAGGTTTGTAGCCTTTGATGTTTCTTCAGCTCACTGTGGTGATATTCTTCCCTTTGAAGCAGAATGTGATTAAATAACGCGTAATTTGCTTCCTTTTGTTTCCCAATACTCTGACATTCAATTTTGATTTTACATACGAAATACTAAACTGCAAAACTGCTTAGAAAATAGTTTGCAAAAAGGATTTGCACCTACAATTTTAAGCAGGAAAGCAATTCTACAAACAAAAAGTAAACTTTTGTCTTTTAAAACCGTGTTTGTCAAAATAGAGATATTTCAAAGTAGATAAATTAGTGAAAGGCCGAAAATGTCATTCAGGAAGATCAATATGTGAAAATGGATCTCCGGAAAGTTATTTTGAGTCGGCTAGTCATTGGCAGACAGCCTTTAGTCCAAATCACTCCAACGAGACCACACAAGTGGTATTTGAGTGAAATTCATGAAGGAATGTTTAAACAATATTTTTTTGATAGACACTCAGCTTTCGGGCGACGAAAACGAATACAGGAATTTATTGAACGCAATGCAATGAAATGAAATTGAGGACAGGGCAGACTGGTCCACATCAACTTCAAATAATGATGAGGATGCAATACTTTTTTGGAATTTGGTCCAATCACCTACCAGTTCAAAATCTCATGACGTAAAATGTTTGTTAGAATTCTATAAATCGACTACTGTAGTTGTAGCATCTGTTTCATTCTTTTTCTTTTACAAAGATAAACTCAAAAGAGAATCAATCCTAAAAGTTATCACTTCGCAATAACAAAATTAGCTTTGGTGAAACTTTAAAAGTGCTTAAAAACAAAAAGGACAACTTCAGTGTTATCAATCAAGATTAACACACACAATCTGACATTTAAATTTACAGGTATTTACACAAAATATGTGCGAAAAATGAAAGATGAGCATCATTTGACCAAAGTGTACATCAATTCGCACATTAATTTTCGCAAACAAAGTCGAATTGAAGTTAATTATTCCACAGAACACTTTGTAATTGACGAAATACAATATGCAGGAATCCTACGGGAAGTGTGACAAAGTGAAAAGGCAAGAACAGAATCGTATGACAAAACGGTTCCAGGTTACCTACAGCTGTGTAAAATCATTTGTTTCCACTTATTTTCTCTCCTGAATTTTGAAGAGACAAAACATGTACTTTAAACCACTGCAGACGACATTTCGAATTTGAAAATGTGGCTCAATTACGAGACAACAATTGTATTGCTTTGTTTTATTCGAATATCATTTACCCGAACAATTATAATTTACAAAGAGTTTTGACAGTAGCCGATCCGGGATTTGGTGAAGGGGGAGACCTTGAAAAAATTTCTGACATTTTGCAGATGTAACAGAACAGAGTCATGCCAACAAAGCAAACAAATATGGACTGTGGGCAAGGGCTTGCTTTGTGGTCCTGTAAGCTATTTTATTTTTATCTGTCAAATATATAACTTTTCCCACTCTTCTGCTGACTTTTCTTCAAAGTGTAAATACATTGCAAATAAATATTTGAATATTTTGTAAATGTAATAGTCCTTTGTCAAAGGGAGAAATTACAGGTATTAAGTATTCTTTTGAATAAGTTTGCAGATACAATGTCCAAAATAAGTTGAGAACTGGGGCTTGCATAGATCCCAAGAAGCTGTAGCATTTTAAACTTTAAAATATGTAACTTTCTACTTCTCTGAGCACCTTTTGTTGAGATTTCAAAAGGATTTTTTAAAAAATGTTTTAATATATTTATTTTAATCTCTTTAAGACACACATTGGTCTGAGTCATATAATGTATAAGTATTTACATAAGAGGAATGAATATCAAATGAAATATTAGGCAAATGCTGAGTATAATGAGGCTGGAAAACTTTAGATGATAATATTTATGCTAAATGAAGCAATACTGGAATTCTTTTTAGAAAAATTGGAAAATTAGGTCCCAAAAAGTATTGTTGAACTCTTAAATTGTGTACTGGGGCCTCAAAATCTGGAGGACAGGGGGCCCAGGACACCGGTTTGATTTTACGAAGTATTACCCCAAGACAACAAATTAACATATATTTCACTGCATTTATATTTCACTGCCAGAAAATATGAAAACAATGACCACTAAACATGTCACAATTTGGAGAAGGGGAGGTTTTAGTTATGTCTAGCACGAGAGCGGGACTGGGACAGGTATGGGGAATTGGACCAACACAATACGAAACAATGGATCCTGGTTCCTTTCCCTGTCTCAGATCAGTGTAAACATTTCTGTACAGTCTATCAGGAGCCATTGCTCCTCGTCCCGGTCCCATACAGTGTGAATAACACCAGCAGCAGTGCTATGTAGTTTGTATTTTTCCCAAGGAATGAAAATATAATCATCTCATTTTACCAGTGGACATCAGAGCAATCAGTCTCTCACCAGACCCAGGCAACGTGAATTGAAGTCCCAATTCACTTAATATGATTGTGCATTTATATTTTACAGGTTATAATCCTCGCAAAAGCCACTGATGAGGTACTGTTTCCCAAAGAAGATAGTGACCATACTATTTCAAAGCGCCACACAGCTGCTGCCTTAAACTCAAAGTTCGAAAACAGTCACAGGAAACGTAGTCTTGTGGATATTTTGAACCACTATCCCAGATACACTGTCACCGACGAAGAAAAGCGTTTTACAGTCACAGATGAAGACAAGCGACACTTGGGTAGAGCCCTGAATCAGAGATTCACTGTCACTGATGAAGAAAAACGCCACCTGGGTCCTGCTTTAAATCAAAGGTACACCGTAACGGAAGAGGAAAAGAGATATAATCCAGAACGAAGATACACTGTGACCGACGAAGACAAGAGATATACGGTCACGGATGAAGACAAAAGGCATCTGGGCAGAGCTCTAAATCAAAGATACACAGTCACCGATGAGGAAAAGCGTCATTTAGGGAGAGCACTGAATCAGAGGTACACTGTCACAGATGAGGACAAAAGAAGTGGATTTACAGTCACCGATGAAGACAAAAGACATCTGGGTAGGGCTCTAAGCCAGAGGTACACCGTAACAGATGAGGAGAAGCGCCATCTTGGGAGAGCACTGAGTCAGAGGTACACCGTAACGGATGAAGAGAAACGGTTCTTAGGTCGAGCGTTGGATCAGAGACCCAGGTTTACTGTCACCGATAAGGACAAACGCCATCTTGGAAGAGCTCTAAGTCAGAGATTCACAGTCACAGATGAAGATAAACGAGCTCCTCTCGGGTTTACTGTTACTGAGAAGGACGACGAGAAAAGAAGCATAGGTCCTGCTTTGAACATGAGATACAAAACCTGGAGGTATACTGATGACATTGGAGGAAACAAGAGACCCAGTGGCACCAGAACCTTGAGAACACTGCATCCTTATCCCCGATTTGACAAAAGGTCAATTGGATCAGCACTAAATGCCAAGTAAACTTGCTTACCAACTATACATGGTAGACTAGTCAATGTTGTACTAGTTACATGTTGTAGTTTTGTGAAGCAAAGTTTCATGCATTATCACATCATCTTATTAAAGGAACTAACTTTTTGCTTGTTTCATTCGGGTATTTTACACAAACATTGATTTGACAATCTTCCGGTAGATCTATTCATTTTTCTTCTGCAACAGCGTAGTGCGTAGTACATAGTGACTAGAATCTTTAGAACCGTGACACTTTAATCTCCAATTTTAACCTAGGTATAAGACTTGGTTTTATACCCCATCCACCAGAAGTGTTGGCCCAGCATTAAGGAACAATTACAACAAACCATCATGGATGTTCTCAGCGGAGGATAGTGACGAAAGAAACCACCTAAACCAAGTGAATGCTCTGTACGAAAAATATGGGATTGAATTACCAGAATACGATGAAAATGAAAGGTAAAAATATGATTTGTACAACCAAATTGAAACCAAATTATTTTAGTATATCCTGAATACTACTCACAATAGAAGTTTCTTTATCCAGGAAACAAAACACTTGAAACCTTTTACTTACCATAGCACTTGACCTTAGATAAATTCCCATGGTTTGGTTAGAAATGCCATCAATTTCAGGTACAAAAGAAGTGTAGGTTTTGAAGAAGAGCTGGAAGAAAAATTAAATAAAAGGCATTCAGCCAGCATGGTTGGTGGACATCTTCTTCGTCAAAATAAGAGACACATTGGAGCTGCTTTAGGCCATCCAGTCTATGCTTCAGATGATCCCGTCAGAACTATTTTGAGTGATGACGACAAGAGACACATTGGTGCAGCATTAAATATGGCGAAACAAAAGAAACATATTGGGGCAGCATTGAGTTCGGGATACGGAAAGAGGCATATTGGCGCAGCAATGAATGCTGGAAGTGATAAAAGGCACATTGGTGCAGCATTGAGTGCTGGAAATGAAAAGAGGCACATTGGGGCAGCATTGAGTGCTGGGAATGAAAAGAGGCACATTGGTGCAGCAATGAATGCTGGGAATGAAAAGAGGCACATTGGTGCAGCAATGAATGCTGGAAGTGAAAAGAGGCACATTGGTGCAGCAATGAATGCTGGAAGTGAAAAGAAGCACATTGGTGCAGCATTGAGTGCTGGGAATGAAAAGAGGCACATTGGTGCAGCAATGAATGTTGGAAGTGAAAAGAGGCACATTAGTGCAGCAATGAATGCTGGAAGTGAAAAGAGGCACATTGGTGCAGCAATGAGTGTTGGGAATGAGAAGAGGCACATAGGTGCAGCATTGAGTTCAGGAAATGACAAAAGACATTTTGGTGCAGCATTAAACTTTGGAGGTGGAAAAGATGAAACAGTGTCGGAAAAGAATTTCGAAACAATAAAAGATGACTTGGCGGAGAGAGTCTATTGGTACCTAGAAAATCTTGACGGAAATACGATAAAAGATGAAGCAAATCCATTGGCAGAAAATAGATCTTCAGAAACTGATGAAAATGGATTGTAAATATATCTACAGATTTTACCAACAATGTTGACTGTTGACTTTAAAAAGCGCAAAAACCTTCTTGATTACTACTCTGATATCTGTAGAAATCAGAAACAAGTTTTCATCATCCATAAGATTATTTTCAGGATAAAAGATTTTTGTTAGCTTCATTTTTAGTATTAAAGACCTCAAATGGCAATTCCTTCGTTGCGTAATAAATGAATGAATAACAAATTCGAAGAGAGCTTCTAAATGTTAAAGTGGTGAGAATTCTCGTAGTAATAACGTACATTCCTCCTTTGAGAACGAAAGCATGTAAAATGTTTGTAGATATGAAACTAAATAAATTTATTTGTTCCAAGAAAAACAAAGCTTGAGTTCAGACTATTTTATCAAAAAGGTACTTCGGTTTCCAAGCGTGGAATGAAATTGATTTATGAAACTCTACAATTTAAAAGATATGGGTATTATAGCTAGTTCGGGAAGACAGTTTTGGCAGAAATGATTATCTTCTGTCCAGTTGTTGACGTTAATATTTCACAACCAAAATACTTAAACGTTTTGGTTGGTTATCCTAATATTCATTTCTGAGTACTACTCCTGCTTGACAAATTGATTAATGGTTAACTAAACGAGAAATCCATAATGTGAATTTCAACCAAGTCTTTCAACTTTCATGAGTATACAACGTCTCTCCATTCAAAATCTGTTCACGAAGAATCATAATGTTTTAATATCACGAGCGCTGGTATCACGACATCCTGAATTCAAATCACTTGAATTTCCAATGAACACGTTGATAGTTAAAACTGCTAAAAAATATTCTATTCAGCAAAGTTTTTTCAGATAGTAAGTACTAAACACTAGTTAACACCAGAAACTCCTCCTGCGTGACCGCACCAGGGGGGTACGCCCTTTCTGTCCCGGGGGCACCCCTTGTCCTGTCCCGGTGAAATGTTTTCAGGACGGCTCGATTTCAGTCACCCCCCTGGGGTGAATGAAATCAGAAAAGCTGTTTTAATTCACCCCTGGGGTGATTGAAAGCAGCTTTTCTGTTTTCAGTCCCCCCCTATTGATTTCAGTTGCCCACCCCAAAGTTATCTGTATTGTGATACATTGTACAAAATGTGGCAGATGAACCACAGAGACTGTAACAAAATGGTCGACTGTAAATGGAAAAAGTCAACTGTAGCAGTGAGCGCCTGTAAAAAAGGTCAACTGTAAATGGAAAAAGTCAACTGTAACAGTGAGTGCCTGTAAAAAAGGTCAACTGTAAATGGAAAAAGTCAACTGTAAAATTTTACAGTCTCTGACTGTTACAGTCGACTTTTTCCATTTACAGTTGACTTTTTCCATTTACAGTCGACCTTTTTTACAGGCGCTGTCAGTTACAGTTGACTTTTTGTTACAGGCTCTGTGGTTCATCTGCCACATTTTGTACAATGTATCACAATACCGATAACTTTGGGGTGGGCAACTGAAATACTGAAATCAATAGGGGGCAAATGAAATCAAAAAAATTGATTTCAATCACCCCGGGGGTGAAAACGAGGGGTAAATGAAAACGTTACACTGGGCCCCCTGACCCCAGATTTGGAGGCCCAGGTATACAGTTTAAGAGCTAAACTATGAATTTTAGGGCCCTAAATTTATATTTTTTCAAAAAAATTTCCAACCTCGCTT
>JBCAUG010299081.1:0-17625 GCA_038406175.1 Haplosyllis leylae | reverse complement strand
CATTAAATTATTTACAGTGGCTAATTTACTAGAATTTAGTTACATATTCTATATTTATATATTTCTAGACATCTGTAGGAAATTTACTTAGATGAGACGAAAGTAATGGCATTTCAATTGGTAACAAAGTTGACAATATTGCAAACTTCGTGTGATACGGGAAAACTCGATTGAGTGTACGTACCTGACAGGATACAGTCTGAACATTTTTTGATTATCCTTGTTTCTATCAAAATAATTTTACATTAAATGAGACATGTAGCCCAGTAAAATCCTTTATGGGGCATTTCAGATGATTATAATTGATAAGCCTCGAACCTAAAGGGATATTTGACAAACACATCCTGTGTGGGTACGTTTTGTCAGCAAAGAATCATAAAGTGTCAGTAATAACACTCGAATAAATGCAGTGCTTTTGTTTGAGGCGCATAACTCAATTTCATTCGTTTTCCTTAGATTTCCCTATTCCAAACTTAAAAGCAGCTGAGTGATACAGGGGCATTTTAGAGTAACTGAAGTGTACTATGACTTCTGTTTGATTGAGGGGAAGACTTCCACTTAGATCTTAAAGGAATGAAGACCTATTTAGTCAAACGTAGGTCTATGCATGCATAGAAACACACGAGTACCCATGAGGAGAGCTCTAATTTAGGAGAAGTTGATTTTGCACAGACCACCGGATTGCAATTTCCAGTGGACCCTTGGAATCATATGCAAATGTGTTTCTGTCACCTAGAACTCAGTCTTCATGTGTATAGCCCACATTCAAGCGAATCATAGTCAACCCTAAGAAAATCTTTGTGGCACATTTGGACAGGTTACAAGCCAATCGAGTTTTTTTCAAAAGTCTTGTCTAATTAGATGAATTGGACAAAAAGAATTTTTACAAGAGTGGGGTTCGAGTCCAGGATCTCCTGCTTATATTCCAACTGCTTTAACAATTACACCACAGAGTCAATTGTGCTTGTGGGAAACTTTAAATAGCACCTATTTCATGCACCACTGCATCTGTCCAATTCCAAACTTCTCCATTTTGAAAAAACCAACATGTGTCACTTCTAAAATGAAGTACATGTAGCTACTGTATGCATACCCCTTGTCGAAACTTTTTATTAGAAAAACGTCGAAACTATTCGTTCCATTTTCAAAATGTTTTATTACTTCTTAAAAGTTTTGCTATACTGTACATATAAAATATTAAATATTTTGTTGAATGTACAGAGGCTTTCTTCAAAAGTTTAAACTAAATAAAACAACCTGTGTTTTTGGCTTTTCTGTATCAACAAACGTTTGCGATAGGTTGAAAAAAGAAAACTCTCAACATCTTGTTGTACTCATTACAGAATTCTACAGCAGCACCGTGACTCACCTTTCTTCATCCAATATACTTTTATCAAAGTGGGATGTATCAAATAGCGGAATGAAATGGTTTTGGGAATATTTAGATGACACTGGTTTACCTCGGAAGATTTCTGCCATTGTCATTCTTGCTGAGACGGAGGAAGCTCGAAGTCTTTACGAGGAGGTAAATTCAAAAAATTCTAAATATTCTTGTTGCTTGCGTTAGATATTTACAAAATGATTGAACATTTATATTCCTTTCATAAAAAAACATCTGGTATTTTTGTCCAGACGGAAAAGTTATCCTTTGCTACAAATGTCCTTGTCAGATTCAGCAGAATTTAGCATCAACTCTTGCCGCGACAAATACATTAGCAATTTTCAACATCATTCTCTCTGTTTCCAATTCCAGGGTCGCAGAAAATTTCCAATATTAGTAACTAGAACATGGATTTTGATAATAGATAAAGATGAAATGTCCATGTGGAATCAGGTACTAATTCCCGGTGACCGCGCATTGATTATAACCCACTTTAAAGTAAGTCCTAAACCTCCGAAACACACTTTTTTTAAAATTTAATTTAGGAAACAACAACTACTAATCAAACATTCTAGTTTTTCACGATACGCATTTCTATCAGATCTACACCTTGCTATTGTATTTGTTAATTATTTGATGAAGTACACACAATCTAGCAGGTAGTGGAAATATTAAGTAACCCTTACTTTTAAAATTTAAATTGTGATAATTCTTAATTGGATTTATTTCTGTCACATCTGACAGATTTGCTTATCGTAAAAAATCCGAATGTTTTGTATTGAGATTTTTGTTAAAACACCTAGATTAATCTTGAGACGTTTTGAAAAGCTACCACCTTCCCTGCTAAAATCAAACTTATTTCAGGAAGAAACGTGTGGGATTCATGACATAATGATACCGTCACTAGAAACGGATTCCTTACTCATCGTTGGAAACTGGTCCATTGGACACGGACTCTGGGTCAGATTCAATGATTTCTGGATGTTTGACACATTCAAAAACAAACACTTCTTGATTGCATCCTTACAGGTAAATGTATTTTTAAGTAAATTGCCTTGAAGTAGTAAATCTAATACACATCAATAATTTACTTTTTCACGAACGCAAAAAAATCAGTACCATTAGCAATATTAACATCACATCACAACATAACATTAACGTTTTCTGCAAGTGATAACAATGGGATTTTTACCTAAATGGGGCAGAGCTTTCATTGAATTCAGCGAATTCAGAGAATCTGAGAATTAACTGAAGCATAAAAAAGGTTCAATTTAAGAATCCTCTCTGTTACATGTGCCTTCCTTGCACTAAGGTAGAGTACTGGTTTCTTACACAATCTCAGGTTTGTTAATTAAATGCTTTACCACTGAACCATTGAACCCTTAGTTTAATTCAGTTAACAGTTTGGTTAAAGTCCATTTGAATACGCCCTAATTACTACATCACTAAATGGTTGAGTACTAAGTCAGTGAACTGAAAATCTGAAATTACTGGATCAAATGATACTGGAAGTAACTTTTTTCGCCATCACTTAGGAAACCCTTTGATGTTAGAAGTTTCAACTTAGTATGTTTGCGATTGAAATCGCCAGTCAAAACATGATACACTTATTATCACCGGTTCAATAAATCCTTCAGTCCTTTTGCAATAAATTTTGTTGTTGGAAAAAATGTCACGAGAATGCTATGTTAGCTGTAATGTCACAAGCTCACAGCCTGGAATCCTTTCGCGAACCAGGAGATGCCTGAATGAAGCCAACACACATGAAGTTCCTTTTAACAGTTTTATTGCCCCCAGTCATTCACAAATGTTTATCCATAGACAGCTAAACATGTAACAATAATAATAATGATGATAATAATGCTATCAGAGGACTTAAGCCTCCACTGGTCTACAAAATAATTAAAAACCAATGTGAGATGACTTCACATAGCTACCTTAAAAATATTTACTGATGATAATGAAGAAGTGAAATGTGAATATAAATGACCAACAAATATGATATATGATCTCATAAATCCCATAAATAAGAGTACTGTACCTGGAATGCTGGTAGAAGCTACATATAGGCATTTTGTAGAAGTAAAGTTGATTATAATTTAGAAAACATAAATTTTGGCACAGAGTACATAACAGGTCTGATCTCTAGCAAGAATCAAAAGCAACTGAAGAGCCCAGGGCTGGAAATCACAAGGGGTGTCTGAACAACCAATCAGAGCTCAGGGGAAATTTCCATTGCTTCTCTCCATAAACTGGACCCTGGATAGAAATGACAAATGCCTGGATTTGAACACAAATGGGCAGTCTCTCGAATAAATTACAATAAATTAAAGTATCCATGACCAAATATGGTAAATATGCAAATTAGATAGGATCAGGCCATCCTAGACATCCAATTTCCTTCTTGGACAAATATAGGACTCCCTGAAGCCAAAACAACTGTTGCAAATAGCATTTGATTGGCTAGATCTAGACTGAAATCAAGTCATGTGATAAACAAAACCAGAATGAGGCAACTAATTAGAATGAGGCAACCTGGTCCATCCTTACTACTGGGGTAACCCAGAAACTCATCACAAACCTTAATTACCCTTAATTAAGCTAATTGAATGATTGGGAATCAAAACTAAGAGATTTAAAGCAGTATTAGTTCATACTGTCAATGGTAACAGTATAAAAGAAAAATAGAGGCTGATTTAACCATAAACAGTATTTTGACAAAAAGCACACTATGACAATAACTCTATCGCAATCACATTAATCTTTGAAAATTAGTCAATAATGAATTATATTGTTTTTTTCCCACAGTGGCCAGTATTTCATTACAAAGTGGACGGAAATTGGACAGGAATATGTATTGAGATACTTGATGCTTTGTCCGATAGACTCAATTTTACGTGAGTGAACTGAGTTGATGTTTCAAATGTGATCAAACCTAACCAATGGAAACGTTTTAAAATGTCCATGATGTCTGCAAAAAAGAAACACATAATCGAGTTTTTCAGTAATTACACCAGATATGTCAGATCTGGAAAAAATGCATATTTGTATCTCAGTTTAAGTTATATTTTTATGTACTTCCCATCAAATTGATCAGTGAGTACAACATAGACTCTATTTAACAATGGAAATAAAGGGAAGTACACAGATAGCAGGAATTTTAACTTCGTGTTACTTGTCATTTCGGAAAATCTCGAATGGTTCTCATCTGACAACATTCAGTGGGATGTCCCATATCAAACAAATTATTGTTTATTGTCCAATCCAGATACAATTTTATAAAGCTGAGAGAGGACCTCCTTGCTTCGTGGCCTGTGGGTCCTGAACAATCGAGGTTTTCACAAACTCTCCACAATACAAGAATGCCAATATTGCCATCTGTGTTTTAGCTATGCCATTTGAAATGTACTGGACCACCAAAGTATTCAACCTTGAAATGTATTTCTCTCATACCCAGCCATATCTAATTTTGCATTTATTAAAACAATACAATTAGAATAAAGAAGGAAACTGCTCATGTGTGGAAACACACAAATGGCAATATTACCACTATTGTCAATGTTGGGGATTTGTAAAAATTTCGAATGTATTTACTGAGCATCAAAAAAGCTTTTCATGATTGTTAAACTGTTTCCTTAGTGGCACTTTTTAATTCTTCTAGCAATACTCTAGCACTCTTGAAAGAGTCAGGTTACTTTCTCCACCGTTTCGTGAGAAACAAAGACTTTTGAACAGCCAATAGAGCTTTTTACAAACGCTCTCCAATACAAAAATGGCAACATTGCCAACTTTATTTTAGCTTTGCCATTGAAAATAAATTTGTGCAATAAAGCATGTAACCTTGAAATATAATCATCATGTACTCCTTGATTTCTTATTGCCCATTTATTAACATAAGTTAGTGCAAATAAAGAAGAAAACTGCAAACCCATGGGAATAAAAGTTGGCATAATGCCAACATTGCCAACTTGGTGTAATTGTGATAAACTCGAATAACGCAGTATCTATGTAAATTGTAGATATCGTATAGTAGAACCCGAGGACAGGCAGTGGGGTGGACCTAAAAATGCCAATCGAACATTATGGAGTGGCATGGTCGGAATGGTGTACAGAGGGGTAAGACTGTTCTGACGTTTTTATCTTTGATTTGATAATTCAATGGATGAGTTGTGTCTTGGACAAGTATTGCCAAAATATTATTATAAAATTAATTGAAATTTGTGATTGACCGCTTTCAACGGGCAAAATCAAATCCACCACAACGCACTGCGGATACGAACTTTGTTAGAGACTAATTTCCAGAAACAAAACTTGGCAAAAATGTGTTTCCTTGTGAATAATTTTTCAAACATATGTTTACAGTCAGTGGGGAATTTAAAATAGAAACATTTAAATATAATACCACTGTTGTGGTATCCCCACAGAAATCAGGAAAATTTACAAACTCGAAATTGTCCTTATTGAACTGTAGTGAATTTACAAACAACATTCCAAGTTTTGTTCAAATTTAAAATATTATTATTTTTAGATGCTTGATCAGTCCCAAATACATTTTCAAAAATTTTAAAAAAAAAAAGAAAAAAATTCCCATTATCAAAATTTGTGATGGCATTGTCCGTATCCGCAGGGTGCATATACAGTCATAAAAAGAAAGGTCCTGTTCCCGTGCAGTGTGAATAAGCCATCACTGGCATGAAAACTTTATCCCCAAATATCGGGATAACTATGCGTAATACATGTATCATGTTAAAACCCATTGCATATGCTTGACTTATGTTGCGTCCAATAGGTTCGTGGAACATGACATTAATCGTAGTTGTCCTGATGTTTGTCTCTGAGTGAATTGTAACTATTCTAATTGCAACATTTCATTTGCAAAAAAAATGGCCTGACAAATAAGTGCAAAAACCTCAAAGCTCAAAACACTGCATTATGTTAAGGCTTATTCACATTTACGGACAACGATCCCATCACTGTCAAGGCAACCAATAGCTAAGCCGTATTTTTAATTCAGACCGAAATTAGGACTGAATTGGTTCCAGACCCATTCTTGCCAGTCAATCACTGTCACCATTGACATAACGTTAAAACTTTTAACGGGTCGAATTTCTGTGTCGGTACGTGTGAACAAGGCCTAAAAGAATTACCTTGTCGCGTAAAATATTTTTCGCATTCAAGATTCAAACTGCATGCGAGACCATGACATGAAAAGTACCTGCAAATAGTTCACCATTATCGTGTGTTACGACATCATCGCGACACTGTGGTGAATTAACCCTTTTCTTTTCATAAAATATTTTTATCAGTACGATTTAGTTGATTATGGTGATCATGCAAAACAATAGGATTCGAATTGATTAACAATGCATACAATTGCTGTTGACTTTTGGGCCAACAAAATTGAGAATTTTTGATTAAATTTCGGTTCATATTGGCGGATCTGGGGGGCGCCAGGACGCGGCCCGCCATCTGGGTCCAAATCTTTTCATTTTCATGCAGTTTCTGGGAAAAATTTGGCCAAATAATAGGTTGGCGCCCCCACCTTGGAAGTTGGCACCCCCCCCCGAGGAAATCCTGGATCCGCCACTGGTTCAAGTTAAACTCGGTTCACTTTCTAAACTTGCCAAAAAAACATCAATAAATTTTCTTTACAGTATTTGACAGATACACAGAACGAGAGTTCCTCTTGAGAACATTCTACATCTACAGAGCAATTTAGCTACAAAACATGTTGGGGTTAAAAGAGTCATACCAGGGTTATAACCTCACTGACTGTCACCACTCAAACGGAAAATGATAGTCAAAGAACTCTGAATAGAATTGACATGCAAGCAAGATTTCTCCATGTCTACCATCGGAAAATTTACAACTGACTTTTTCAGGTAAAGGCTCGTTCACACTGTGCGTTTTGTTTTTCTGACTGCGAATGTGATTTGTTTTTTCTTACGATGGGTTGTATAGGAACTGGTGATGTTGTCATAGTAGCCTAGTGTGAACACTTCCATTGAGTTCTGTACAACTCATTTGTTACGTCAAGAGAAATCCCAGTCGCAATCAAAAAAAAAAAAAAAACGCACAGTGTGAACGAGGCCTAAAAAATAGTCGTCCCTGAATGAACATAAAGGAGATCAATGAGCAAATATTAACCAAGTTGTAATTCAACAACATCGATGTGTAGAGACCTAAGTAAAGTCAACAAGCTGTGAAGTACTCGTCTTCTTAATGTCCTTAAAAATGTAATTTCTTTTGTTACAGTTACTTTTTGAATCAAGGAATGTTCAGACCCTTCCTCTTCTGAGGTAAAAATGTTATTTTTCGTCATTCATTTATCCACTATTCAATTGTCATAACGTCACAAGAGTCGCCATACTCTTCGGAATTCCTGCTGACAATAAGCTCAGGCACCGATATTGACAGTTTTATTGCCGCCCGCGTACGAAGTGCGAAGGAAGGTACTGTTTTCACAGGTGTGTCTGTCCAAACCGGGGGTGGGGGATACCCCGGTAAGGATCAGGACAGGGTGCCCCCACACCCTGCCCGCCGCCCCTCCCCCTGGCCAAGACCAGGACAGGGTACCTTCCACCGGGTGAACGAAATGCCATAGACAGGATACCGCGCGGGCGGTACGCCTCTTGCGTTTTGACGCAGGAGGACTTTCTTGTTAAGAAAAACTTCCATTTGCATGAAGAAGTGAAAATTTCTGTGAAATAACTGTGCAAACTTTTGAACGCAAACATTTAAAGATTTGCACCGTCTTTTAAATCCTGTGGTTATTTCACTTTTAACATTAATCTAACTCATAATGTCAGGGAAATATCGCAGCTCGAACCTGGTTTTGCATTTTTTTGTCAAAGGGGATTTCAAAAGTGACGGGGGGAAACAAAGTCTTGAAGACTTCACAATATCTTCAAGCCGTATTATGTATTGGCGAATCTAAGGGGGGGCGCCACAGACCCGCCCCCTCTCTGGGTCCAATTTCTTTAATTTTCATGCAGTTTTCGGGAAAAATTTGGCCAAATAATAGATTGGCGCCCCTCCCACGTCTGGGAAATCCTGGATCCGCCACTGGTGTATTTCTTCCAATTTCAATAGTGGTTCAAATCAATGTGTGGCCAAAACCTATGTTCCAATATGGTAATATGGTATTGGATCTCAGCTTATCCAGAGTCATGTTGCTCCAATTCCACAAATTCTTGAATGAAGCGAAATATATAGACTAAACATGTTCTTATTTTACACAACAAACTGATATCAGCGATAACACATCAGTCATAACTGAAGATACAAATAACCTGTACATTTTTGTTTCTCAAACTAATTGCTAAAAATCTTATTTTAGGCAATACGACTGCATTTCTTTTTTTCTTTTTTTTTTTTTTTGGCTTTTTGTCCTTATGCTTTCACTGAAATGTTTAACATGTTTATATTGAACTTTTTATCATGTTTAGCGTGGTCAAAAAGAATTCACTGAAGCATCGCCATGCAATCGATACTCTGGCAACATTGTCAGCCATAAATATTGTGCTGGACAGAAATTCTACGACAATTAGCAATCAAAATCAAAATGTTGACCACTTCAGCTGCATTTAAAGTTTCAACCAAATTAGGTCATTCTTGTTTTGGAATTCTGCTTTGACTCCATGTTTAAATGCCCAACCCACTTTCCCCCCTGTTGAATTTGGATGCTTTGACGTCCTTGTCAACACTTTCAGACCTTAAAAATAAATTTAGCAACTTACCTAAATTATTTTATGTCCATCTAAAACCTTTGCAATTGTATTTAAGCCATACGTGCAGAGAAAACATCCAAAATATTACAAACTTGACCGCTCAAAAGTTTGTCAAACTTTGATTTCCGGTGGCTATTCCTTGTACTCCCTCTGAAAAACCACCGTCTGCTTTTACCGAATATCCGTCTCTCAACCCAAAATTTCACGCGCACGATTACCGATACTGATAGCACTATTTCTGTTTTTGAGCATTTAAGTCAATTCTGACCGAACTTTACAATGTTAGTCTGAGAAAAGGGTATTGGATATTTATTTATGCCTCCTAATATATTTTCTCAAAGACTACCATTGCAAATCCAGTCAGAAATGACTGAAATGATCCAAAACAGTCAGAATTGGATGCTCTTTCTGCAGGGTGTTCCGCCACTGTCACTTTTCCGGGGAAAAAAAAACATATTTATCTGATCATGCACATGATGAGCAAAAATTCATTATGCTTTTTGGGTATTTGTGTTATTCAAGTTAGTTTCTTGACAAATTAAAAAGTTAACCAGTAAATTTTATTTTGAAACACACTTTCAAGGAGGCTGCAAATACATGTGTATTTAGATTCTCTGATCTGAACGAGTTGCATAATTAGATCTAAGTAAGCATTGGTGGATTTAGGGGGTGCCCCTCCATCCCCCTCCCCGAACAAAATTTCCTCAACTTGATACTCTTTTTTTTTTTTTTTTTTGGAAAATTTGGTAAAATCATTTGTTTGTTCTCCCCAAGGATTGGCGTCCCCTCCTCTTCAGAGAATCCTGGACCCGTCCCTGCAGTGATCAATTTCACCCCTCTGAATGCCAATCTACCAGTGGGGTCATTCGGTTTCAGATGTGTCTATTGAACTAATGATGAGATTTTCTTAAGGAAATTATGTATTCCGACTAGAAATCAGAAAACTGCCAAGTCACGCAACTGCAGTTAAAATTTCCTAAGACACACTCGAGCGGAATCAATTGGCTATAAAATTGCCTTGAAGTGTTCTAAAAGTGCTAAGATTTTATAGTTATAAAGCAAAAAGTCAGAAAAATTAAACTGCTGAATCACCTTTCAAAACACTACTACGACAAGATTGCTTAAATATAAAAAACAAAACAAGACAGTCCTCCTGCGTGAACGTAGAAGGCAGACCGCCCGCTGCGTAGCAAGTGCTCGCTCTGCTGTCCTATCTTGGTGGGGGGGGGGGGTACCCCATCCCAGCTGGAGGGAGTACCCCATCCTAGCCTTAGCTGGTTGGGGTACCCCTCCTGGCTGGGGTAACCCCCATACAAGTCAGACTTGTACTGAGTACACCCCCCCCCCAAACAGACAGAGGCCTGTGAAAACAGTACCTTCCCCATTCCTTCGGAATGCGGGCGGTAATTAACTGGACAAAGGCATTTATTGTCTCCACTAAGAAAAATCTTCATTTTCCCCGTCTGACACGCATTAGATACCCACGGACAGAATACATCAGTACCAACATTTTTTAATTTATAAATGGAAAATTGATTAATTATTTGTTATGTGAAGAGCAAGAATTGAGAGAGTAATGCGACGTGTTATCACATTTTTCAAACTTATTTTTTATTTGAACTCTTTGGAAACTGATCCTGTTACAGACTGTTATTTACGCTGATTTTGATTTTCTGTTGAAAAAGGGTACAACCAAAGTGTCACAACTAAACGCCGTAGAAAATCTTATCACCGTGAGTGCATTCCGTGCGCCTCAGTCTGGGTTTGAGTTTTCAGTTTCAATTTCGTACGGTTAATCCAGCTAGTTGGGATCCAGTTGATTTGGATTCAGCTAGTTGGCAAATAAGCTGGATTCCAGATGTTTGGATCCAGTTAGTTGGTAAACAAACTGGATTCCAGATGTTTGGATCCAGTTAGTTGGCAAACGAACTGGATTCCAGATGTTTGGATTCAGCTAGTTGACAAACGAACTGCATTCCAGATGTTTGGATCCAGCTAGTTGGCAAATGAGCTGGATTCCAGATGTTTGGATTCAGCTAGTTGGCAAATGAGCTGGATTCCAGATGTTTGGATTCAGCTGTTGGCAAATGAGCTGGATCCAAAAACAGGTTGGATCCTTGACAAGCTGGATCTGAAAAGCTTGGATCCAGCTCATTTGGATCCAGCTAGTCAGGTTTTCAGCTCATTTTCAATCCAGCTCATTTGCCAACTAGGTGGATCCAAACATCTAGAATCCCACTAATTTACCAACTATCTGCCATGGATCTAAATATCTGGAATCCAGCTCATTTGCTGACTAGCTAGTTCCAAACATCTGGAATCCAGCTCATTTGCTGACTAACTGGATCCAAACATCTGGAATCCAGCTCATTTGCCGACTAGTTGGATCCAAATGAGCTGGATCCCAATGAGCTGTATTTACCATATGAAACTGAAACTGAAAACTCAAACACAAACTCAGGCTTATTGATCACACTCACCGTGATGGAATTATAGTCGGTCTTTTAGAATTCAAGTTCACTCCAGCCGAGATTAAGAGGTACAGTATCAAGTACCATAAATAAAAGGTTTTGATATAAAACGTGCGTGTTTGGTTAAGTATTCAAGATATAAATCGGTGGACTCTTGGATATAGATCTAGATTGTGGAAAAATCTGACGTAACAGAATTAAGGAATCATGGACAAGAATAGGGAAAATTCTTCGCTACATTTAAAGGATGAACAATACACAAATGGATTTTCCAGCAATGGAGTTGTCCTCAATGCAAAGCATTTGGAGGCCTACAATGGGGAAACGAAAACTGAAGGAAAAGAAAGTGAAAAACCGACCAGAAAAGAAAGTTCTTTGAGACTTACCATTTTTGGTTTTATGTGTGGACTTGTTGGCAGCTTGTTGGTCGCTACTGGAACAAGTTGCGCTCAGGTTCTGGAACTTTTTTATTTAGATCTATGATAAAGAAAATCAATGTGTAAATCAAAGCTACATAACATTCATAAATTTTAGAAATGAACACGGCCAAAAAGTGGATATGACGCTGTAAAATTAAACATAGAAATTGTTTTAGATTTAGAGTTTGGATGCGCGATGTGTGTTAGAAAAACACGTTATGAACGGGGTCGAAAGAAGTTTTCCATATAATTTCTTTTGAGCCAATCAGCAAAAGGCCGACATCAAAATCCTTTCATGAACCCAGTATGCTTTCTGTAAGGACATATGTGATTGGCACATTTTGGCGGGCAACAATCAGTGAATTAAATTGCATAACCTGAATCGATCATTCTAAATTTTAACATTCTCCAAAATTGCCCACTCATGACTAATACTTGAAAAAGTAAGTGAGTAAAGGTGATCAGTGACCCTCCAAGTAGGCTATTGTTTTTGAACAACCTAATTTTCAACTTTCTTTTCCAAATATTTCCTTTACTCTCATGAAGGATAAAAAGATAACTCTTTGCAAAATTATTAATAAACTTTTAGGCATTACATGGAGCAGTTCCAGATTTTCAACTGGCGTCGTCAAGAGGATTTTTTCAAATGTTATTTGCCTCTTGTGGTCTGATGTTCAGCAGGCTGTTACCAAAAGTTGCAAGGAAACACATCATTTGGGTGATATTTTATGCTGTGTTTGCGGCAAGTTTTAATATTACAAACTATTTGTCAATAAACTACATTGCCGTAGGAACAGCAAGTAAGGAATTACATCTTTAACAATCACCCTGCAGGAGGTTCAGGAGTTTCTGACACTTTAGACACATAATTAAGGAAATCCGAACTACTTTGAGATAATTGAAGATATTCTTTTCTTTGTGCAAAAAACTAAAAGTTCAGAATGTTTTTCTGTCTCTTCACTAAAGTATAATTGCTTACCACAATTTTCTAAGTAAATATATTATTATTAGTAGTAGTTTTTGTAGCACCCTTGAAACTCTAAAAACATCCCTCAGAGTCTTCTGTCATGATACTCTACAAATCATCAGAGACCCCTGATCCAGCTGGGTAACAATGATGATCAATTTTTAATTGAAAAAGTGAGCATTATGATGTGTCATGCTGGACATGACAAATTAAAATGACGATCTTTTCTAGAAGATGTTATGTTTGTTTCAGGTTGTGTGAGGAGAAGTTTGTCTTTGTTTCTCATTGTTCTACTCTCCAGGATAGTTCTCAAGGAAGGAGTTACAGTCATGAAAGTTCTGAGTAAGTCATTATTTGGAATTTCGAGTTTTTACAGCTTATTGATTTGTGACATTGGATATTCATTTTGGATGTCCCACTTTCATAACCCTGAATGTGACTGATTGAACTGATAATGTCTGAGTCTGTCTATTTAGCTCAGACAGCTCAGACAAACACTCGAGTTGTAGACAGTTTATGATGTGCCATGCCCTTGTGAACTGAGTACAATCAGGATGCGATGATCAGATGGACAATATCACCCCACCTTTGAACAGCCAATTCTGCAAGTGTTCGAGATTCCATGGTTGTAATTTTCTGACCCATCTCAGGCAATGCCTCCATAGTCCCACTGAAAGGCTGTCATCCAGTCATCTCAAGCTGGTTTCTTTGATAGTTAGAGACGAAAATTAGCTTTTGTTTAAAAGGTGCAACATCCAATGAACGGAACCTTTGACATTAGAAAACTTTGGGAACCTTTTATTGTTAATGTCATATGCTAATAATTAGACTGAACCCCAGAGTAACCACTGCAATAAATTGTCAAGAACTCATGTATCAAGAGTGTGAACATCATGCATGAAGCTTTTGGGAACTTCTTTGTGGGTCATCTGAATGTTGACATTTTGATTTTACTGGAACCTCTCTTGAGTTAGGACTCAACACAGGTTCCACCATCTACAACATTGGGAGTTGCATAATATGGGTCTGTGGGTGTGCTGCCCTCATACCCTCTGATAGGGTAAAAGACTTTTAATGGAGAAGCATGCAAAGCATGGATCAGTTTTTTAACTTTATATTCTCATTATAGACTAGGTTTTTGAATTATTTAAATATGAGATTAAGTCACCTTCTTCAGGAGACTGGGGTATTTATGGTATCAGGATCTCTAGCAAAAGCACTAATTTTTTTAAAAACACATGTACTAATGTGGTTCTTAAGTACAAAAACACTTGGGGAGAAAGTGTCAAACACCCTACTACTTTGTAAACACTAATACTGTCTCCTTGTAATTGAATGAAAAAGTAAGACACAATGAACTTTAACAATCTCAAAATTGTAGCGTTCTAAGTATTCTCATTTTAAGTTGGAGCTTAGCCATCCTTACTTGGATTGGTCCCTACGCAATGAAGTACTACCTTGACCAACCCATTCTTAAGTGACCAACAGAATCGGGCGACTAGGGCAGGCAGAACAGTCAATTTAGAAATCCGCCACACTAAAAGTTTTTTTTAAGTTGAACATGACTAAGTTTTTTCTTGCAGGTGTGGTGATCAGTGCGGTCGGGGTGATACTCATAATTCAGCCTTGGTACGAAAAATCTGAACCGGAAACGGATGTAGCAACGTTAGGTCTTTTGGAGTATCACCATAGCAACTATCTACTGGACAAGTTCCAGGAACTAATACTTGGACATGTAGCCGTTACAGCTGTAAGAACAAAAGTAGACAATTTGTACGGATCTTATTTTAATACAACTGATTCAAACAATTCAACAATTTTGCCAACTGGTGCTCCATATGTTGGTAGCTCACTTGAAGAGGAAATATTAGGTTATATTTTAGCACTTACAGCTGGGGTGTGCCTCACATTTGAACAAACTGTTCACAAGGCTAAGCTTCAGAAATACAATTCCTTGGTGCTGAATTTCTACGCAGGTTTTGTTGGAATTGTTACCCCGTTTATCTTGTCAGTGGCAACAGAAGACATGACGTTTCCCTCAGGTAAAATTCTTTTTTTCCAGAACTTCACAGCATTGTCTGCTGTGAGTCCCAATTTCCCATTTCTATTTTTGGTGGCTCGTTAGAGTAACCTTAGTGGTTAAGTTGGGGGACTCGCAACATCCTGTCCCAACCCTTTGGCACTTATATTATAATTGGGCCTACTTTAACCTGCAGTCATTGCTTGGAATTTGTTTACACAGAATGCTGCCATGATGTCATTTTGCACATGCCACCAATTGGGTCAATGACGCAACATCATATTTTCTATGTCATCTCTGTTTCTGTAAATGACTTTCTTTTTCACCCTGCAGGAAGATCTATCAATTCTGACTGGGTCGTAAATAAATGCAACTACAAACCAGTCATAATTGATAGATATCCATGCAGGGTGTTCTTATGGGCTCTGTTCAACACCAGTGAAATCCATTGTCCAGAGAAAAAATTTGAGTTTTTTCCTATTTTGAATTAGAAAATTCATCTAATTCAACTATTTAATTGAAAAATAAATTGTATTTTAAAAAAGACTGATCACTGGTCAGGCATGCTCTGAATTGGCTGTGAGTGAGAAACACAGAAAGCCTTCAGTACTCTACACTCATGCCATTACTCATCGCCAAATATGGCCGCCCAGCATTGTTGAGGTGTTGATGAACAAGATAGCATTGTGAATAAGTATCCGTGCAAATGATTGGACAGCCCAAAGTCTGATCATTTCTAGTAATGTTGACTGTTCTAGTTAAATTCATCTAATTCGTCTAATCTAATACAAAAGAGGAAAAACACGATTTAATTGCTGTTTCCAAGATCTCACCTGATCTGATGACGACTTTATCCATTTCCCATTTGAAAAAAAAAAGATCTCGAAATAATTGTAGAAGGAAGCGACATAGGATTATTCATTGGCCAATCCATTTGCTCTGGACTTGCTATGTTAATTCTCACAAGGGCAGTGTCTCTTACATCTCCCGTTCTGATTGCCGTCGCTATGTCTCTTCAGGTACAGTATTTTTCTTGCAATTAATGCTTAGATGATTAATTGGCACTTCAAACCCAACAGATCAGTTGGAACCACCATTATTGCTTCTGAATACCAAGTCAATCAGAGAACTCCCAGAAAATGCAGTGTTTAGATCCCTCTGTTTACAGGTTGTATTTTTGCTGATAGCTCAATACACAGTCCTAGCTGATATCCAACCTTCAGTAGGAAATTGGGTTGAAATAACAGGTAAAAAAACTATTTCTATTGTCTAAAACTTCACAAGTTGAAAAATTCTAGGTGTATCATTTTTTCATGAGGGGGTGACGCTCCCTATCAGATTAACTCCTACCATTTCAATATTCCTGCCCAGTTAATTCTTATTGAAAAGATTTATTGACTTTTTTCCGAAAGTCTCACAGACTGAAGCTTTCGCTTAAGGAAAGTTAAAATAATTTCACGTGATTTCATGAGCAATGTGTAGTGGCTCCTTTTAATGTTCATAGCAAGATATTGAATATTTCTATGTTCTAAAGTACCCAAACTTAGTCACAAATCACATGTTGACTGAAATCCAAACTTGAAACGAGTCCCTTTAGCATCAATCACACAAAGGAACAATGGAGGTGTTGGGTACTAATCAAAGAACAATACCAATTGTTTGGTAATTTTGACATCTATTCAAACCCCTTCTAAATCAGTATGTAAAACATCAAACCCCTCAGTCTGGTGTCCCGTAACAACCTTGCACTCCAGGCTCTTGCTGTTAAAACTGGCATAGGACGCCATTTTTCTGGGGTTTAATTAAATAATTATTTAAAGAAAATTTTACAAACTTTCCTGTTCCTTTTGCATTGACAAAAATTGATGTCAATTGATGTCACACAAATTAACTATATCACACTGTCTGAAATTAAATGATTGTTGATGCGACCTTGTGTTTTTATATATAGAAATGCTAGACTTAATAATTCTTAATTTTGCTATTATTTTATTTACAGGGGCTGTTTTGGCTGTACTCGCAGCGTTTTTGCCGCCTGCTTGGCAGATTACAAAGTCTCAGTTGAACAAGAGATCAAAGGAAAAAAATGGAGAAACTGATGCAGAATTTTGTACGCATCTGTGACATGTGGCAGTATTAAAGAATAGTCTACAAATTTTTCACAAATAGTCATAAATATTTTTCAACCAAAACAGCAAAGAAAATTTTCTCTCAATCACTTGTAATAGAAACATTTAAAAGGAGGACTGATACTTTCTATGCTTACGCCTTGTTATCACAAATAAACATTAATCTTGAAGACAAACAAGAAAGTGTTCCTGCGTGAACGCAAGAGGCATACCGACCGCCGCGTAGCAAGTGCTCACTCTGCTGTCCTATCCTGGGGGGTGGGGGGATCTGAGCCAGGGGAGACCCCAGATACCCCAGACCTGGCTCAGGTACCCCCCCCAGCTGGACCTGGCTCGGGTACCCCCCAGCTATAATACTGGGTATCCCCAAGCTGTGGGACTGGGTACCCCCTGGCTGTTGGCCTGAGTACCCCCCCTGCTATGGGACTGGGTACCCCCTGGCTGTGGGCCTTAGTACCCTCCCCCAGGGCCAGACCCCCACAGATCCCCATGGCTATGTGTATGCTCT
>JBCAUG010298970.1:0-17628 GCA_038406175.1 Haplosyllis leylae | reverse complement strand
ATAAAAATATTTAATAAAAGTCAGGGAAAAATGAAAAAAATACTGGAAAAGTCAGGGAAAAGTCAGGGAATTTTGCCAGAGGAAAAAAGTGGGAACCCTGTATATAGGAGTTAATTTTAAAAACTTGTTCAATGAAATTTCAGAGTCATTGGGAGGCAAGCCAGCACCAGACAGGCACCCAGGTTCTCCACGTTTCACAAGTGCGACTCTGAACATGCTCAAGTTTATCTACGGTGATCTTACCCCAACTAGAATCAGTGAGCTCAAGGCCGCTTGCAGGCAAGAGGTAATAAAGTCATGGAAAACATACCTGTCACAAATTTCAATTAGCTATCTTTTGTTTTCACATCCCAAAAATATATTTGTTAATTGATAGAAGTTTTATTTGTGAATTTCAGTTGGAAGCAGCAAGTGGCGTTGATAATGATACGTATGCAGAACCACTTCAGCGCCTGGCTGACCTGGAATGGCTCACGTACAAAGACCATAATAACTCTGGTATAGACGATCTCTTCACCGGTCAGTCGGTGGAAGCACAACATTGTATAGCTTGCAATCGGATCTCTGTGTCCATACAAACTTTTAACATCCTGCCAGTGCCTATTGTAGAACCACGCAATTTTAATGGGCTCACATACCTTGATGACTGTTTCACCAAGTTTGGAACGATTGAAGATTTGTTTGGCCCAGATGGGCTTAAGTGTGAATGCTGTAATCGAGGAATGATAGGATCTCCCAAGAAGGGTATCACCAGTCCTGTTAGCAATTCTATCCAGGGTAACACGGGAAAAGCAGGTTCCCCCAGTCTAGGTGCTAGTCCGATACTTCCGAATGGAGGAGGCGGAGGGGTGGCTGGTGTGGGCAGTGTAGGCATGCCCGGTGTACCGAGAAGAAGGATTATCAGCTCAGTCGACTCAGCATTGGGTCAGTCCACAGCAATGTCGCCAATACCGGGACCTGGTCTTGAATCCACACGGACACTCAACGACAGTGGTTTCCACGACCATCAGTTCAAAACGTCGACACCTATTCACGGCCCACCATCACCACACATCAAGCTCACAGACGGACAGCGACGATCATTGCTGCGCCAATTACCGGAGTGCCTAATAGTGCAACTGCTACGTTTCACTTACCAGCATGGTAGCCCTCACAAAGTACACCGTCCCGTCAGCATACCCCTCACCAACCTTGATCTCACACAGCTCATAGTGGACAATGTAATGAAACGAGAGGACCTGACTGCCCTGCATGCTTCGTACAAGTACGAACTCTACGGGCTGTGCCTTCATCTGGGTGCAGAGTCGACGTCCTACGGACATTACGTGGCGTATTCTAAAACGACCACAGGGCAATGGTATCGCTTCAGTGACGAAGTGGTGACATCAGTCAATATGGAATACGAACTGAGTACTCGTCAAGTTCGAGAAAACTCCTACCTTATGTTCTACAAGAAAATACCCACTTAAGAGAGCAGCGTAGCTCCCGCCTTCAACAGGCAGAGAATGATTGACCACACTGCAGTCTCATTCCCAGTGTATTGTGATCAAACCCGGTTAACAAATAGATTGCTCAGACGAATAATTGCCGTGTCCGCCTGTACGATTTTTTTTCACAAACTTGCAAACAGTTTTGTAAAAATATCTCTTTTGCACATTTTTTCGGCAGCATTTTCATAACTATCAGGTTCAGTGAGAAAATTGGTGCAGTTTGGAGTATGTTAACTTTAGTCAAACAAATACCTTGGAATAAATTTAGGCAACCGTTTTATGCCCCGGTTAAAATATCTAACGCAACTGTTGATGATAACGTTACAGAACAGTTCAGTACGATATCAAATTGGGACCAATTTTAATCCCTTTCCACAACCAGTTTATGCTGCAAGCATGAGTAGGGTATGATGGCATGCGCAGTTTGATCCCAATGGCCATCAGAAGAGAAATTCTTGTACAACAATTTCTTCTTGTCAGCTGCACATTGCAGGTGATTTGTTGCTTACCGTTTAAAGATTTTAGTATTGAGAAGTTCAGTTGGTCAGACAAAGGTCTTTTCTTACAGTTTATACGTAATTTTTATTGCTTTGAATATGACTAAATATGTGCCTTTTGGTATCAATATAAACACTCGGAAGGTAATATTGTTTGATGCGTGACCATTTAAAATATTCCTGTTACGAAACCGGGCATTGATCATTCTCGATACGTTTTATGTATTACTATATTATGTAAATATTTGTATTTCTGTTGTATTGTTTTGTTGACTATTGGTGCACTTGTACTGGTCAAATACTTAAATTAACTTCCTGAAAATGCCTAATTTGTAACACCGAAACGTGTGATCAAAAGGTCTCGGAAGAGTACACACATTTGTAACTTGCAATACGTTGTATATAATTTACATAACGTTTTTTTCGGTGCGTCAAATCAGGCATTTAGGAAATTTTGGTGTCAGGTGAAGAGGGTCAAATATTTTACTGTTTTTATGCCAAGAACGGCTGCATTTGTTCAGTTCTCAATACATTTAATGGTTTACACACGAGCCTTGATTTGTATTGGAAAACAATAAATTTCTACACAGTATTGATATGTTCCACATTTTACGTTTTCCATTTAGTGGACAGTAATCCACAACCAGTTGGTAGGAAATTATACACCATTCGTTGTTCAATTTCTTCGGAGTTTATTTGAAAGGTCGTTACGCATTGGTAAGTGCAGACAAGTGCTGGTAGTTGATAATTCGTACAGCAGTGTGTATCAGGCGTCAAAGAGTATCATTGTAACTTATTGTGAAGAACTTGTTTAATAATGTCAAAGGATTTATTTATCTATCGGAATAAATGAAAAATTCGACATCGGTTTTGGATTTTGTCCGCGCTTTTGAAATTAAGAAGAGGATTCCATTCCTTTGACCCCAAAAATGTTTCCGATTTATTCTTACCAAGAGAATGAATATCGACGCATGACTACAATATTAAGAGGTCGATGGTATTTGAAAAGGAAGGGTTATTTTATTCAAATGGATGACGAGACAGCTTCCCATTAACATTACAAGACAATACCGACCAAGGACCCCCATCCTTACCATGGGGAGGTGAGGTCACCTGGTCAGGGTGCCCCCCTCCCTGCCTGGACCAGACCCAACTGGGAGGGGGTGCATATCATCTTGTCGGGGTACTCCCCCCCCCTCTTGAACTGGACCTAACTGGGGAAGGAGTGGGAGCACCTAGGTGGGGTAGCCCTAAGCAGGACCAGGACAGGATGGACACCCTAGACCCCCCCCCCCCCCCCAACATGGACAAACACCTGTGAAAACATAACTTTCCCTCGTACTACATACATGGTCGGTAAAAAACAAAAATGCTTACGAGCACTGTGTCGTGCTCCGTCTGACCAGTTTTAACTGTAACTTTGCTTTAGGTAAGAGAAGATAATGGATTGAAATAAAAAGAGATAATGGAACAATATGGAGATGAAGAGCTAGATGTGAGATGAAGGGATCCGAAAATGTAGCAAGCCAAATCTGCAGAGGAAAACATTTTTGGTTTTGGAATTTTTGAAATCTGACAAACTTTTGAACCTTGACAATTTGTGTAAGTGTCCATGGATGGACACCATAGTGACCAGTTAAAATACATGCAGTCTGACCAGCAGGTCAAACATCCTGAAACTGAAGAAGACTCTTTTTTGGTTCCCCTGATCATTCGGGGAATTTATTTTCCGTATTTCTCTCTGATTTACACTCAGCATTATGCAAATAATGGCTGCTCTTGTATTTTCATGAAGAGATACACGGAGGAAATATATACAGACAAATAATTACACTCAGCCAACAAATTTGATGCGCCATTATTTTAGCTCCATTTCCTCTCGTGTTGAATTCGAAGTTTTCGTTTTTGTACATTTATACAAGAACTACACAATGGCTAGTTCGGATCCTTTAAAATAAGCAATACGGCTTCCCAGCACCGGATACCGTGATATCCTAGATAGTGCATCAAAACATACAAAGTGCGATCATGAAAACAAAACCCAATTTTAAAGGATCCCACTACATTCCACTGGGCTACATGTCACCGTACAGCACATACAAGCCTGGGATACTAAGCAACTAACCGGGTTCAAATAACTATGACGTTAAAACCACGGCTCTGAATCACCGCGGTTATTACACCACTGAACCTCCAGGGAAACACCATAGGGGATAGTCAATACTTTTTATCGTTCAGAAAAGGGCAAGTTTAGCAGGGTATCTGTTTAAGTACTTCAATTCAAGCAAGAAGCCCATTTGACATAATTGCTTGAAGCCAACGAATTTTCTTTAAATTTTAAGTCATTTTATAAATTGCCATATCAGTGACATTTCTATTGTTGCACTATATCCACTCGCACATTGATATTTCAAGTATGATTGACACAGACACGACTGTTTTGGTCCTATGCTTCACAATAAACACAAACGATGGATTTTTACAGTTTACACAAACACAAGACAGTAATTGTAATGAATATTTTTAGACATTTCAATTCAATTCTCTTCCGTCAACAATATTTAATACCCAAATATGCAGTGTGGCACTAGAGTAAATAGTCATCATTTTTATGCTTCAATTTACAATTCTATTTTATATGAATATTGCACTTGATATATGCTGTTGCACTCATTTAGTTACCCCACATCAAATGGTCCCCTGTCCTTATTTAAAAATTATCGTTTCCAAAATTCTCATGCCTTCACAAGTTAAAGCTGAAGCAGCATCAATTAACATTTCGTAAGATCACATTTTAATTTCGACAAGAAAGCAGTATGACGGATAATATCACAAACAAAACTTAAATACTTCGACGTGATTGACAAAAATAAAACTACGGAAATACAGTTGCTTTTTAAATGCAAGAAAGAAGTTATTAAGCAAACGAAGGTGAAGATAACAACATGATTGGTTCAGAGTTCAACTCACTGATTGGTCAACAAAACATGATGAGTTGTGATGGGCTAGTTACATGAAATTTGATTGGCTAGCCACAATCTTATCATTAAATATACTGACCAGCCAAAGGAATGTTCTTCTTTTTGTACAAGCTTTGGAAACGATTAATAATATGTACACACAAATCTTTACAATGCTTGAACATATATGCTCCACGTGAGAAACGATGCTTACCTCTAGCAGGCCAGTTCTTACCCACAATGCACCATTACAAGGCCCCACACACGGGATAAGAAACATCAGTACACATGTGCATTCTTTTCCCTTGATATATCTGTGTTTCTGGCTCCATGTGACTTATCTTTTTTACGTACTAATTACACAGCAGAAAATACAAGTATGCACCATTTTTAGCCGCAGAGTAAACTACTAAATTGATTCAAATCCTACTGAAAACGGAAATTTTTTTTACATCAAACCCACATACTTGAAATCATTACATAAATGTAATTTTATATTGGCTGAATGAAAAGTCAGGACCATAAATTTTATGATTCCTGCAACTTTTGTTCACATTGGTTCAAGATTGGAGACATTCTACCATAAATCGCCTTTTACATGAAACCAAGATTCAAAATTCCACAAAAGTTCACTTGGTAAATATTTTGATTACGTTTGTTCCACCGTGTAATGCTTTCATATTATATTATTAAATATTTGAAAAACTAGCTTGGTTCAGTTTATCCTAGTAACAGTCTAGCTATGGCTAATTTGCCCGATACGTGACCTTGCCTGCCCACAAAAGAAAAGTCAACACCCACTGTGACATAGAAACAAAAATATGATAAAGTAAAAACATAGGAAACAGCATTCTAGACTAGATGGCACGGTCCCTGTTACACGTCTAAGTGCAATGGTGATATACAATTTCTTTTTTTCCAGATGTTGATATTACGAAGCAAAGTGCAATTTTTGATGCAAAGTACATTTAAAATAGAAGTTTGTACTTCTTTATCAAACAAACATCGGCAAAACAAGTACGTACTTCTTTAAAAGTATGCCATTACTTTTTCGGGCGGCACAAAAGCTATTTAATTAAATGAGAAAATATTAAATATTTCTTCTGTCCGACTATGTCTTGTTCAAAAAGCCAACAGAAGTCTATACATGTAAGTTGTGGTTTGTTTATCCGCGCTTTGTATAGTGTGATTACACTGTGCAATGCACACAATAGATACTTTTACGCTGTCCAAAGTTGGAATTGGACTTCTTCGCTTCCGAACATGACATAGACTGACATTTAAAGCACGTATTTAATGTTACACAATTTGACATAAAACTCCAGTTGAGCAATGCAACGTTTTCCATTCCAACCACTTTTTTACCATACTGACGGGACCTTATCTAATTTGATGATACTTGAATATTTGTAATAGTGTAATTTAATAATGTCGTCTAAGTAACGCCGTTGCCTAGCAACCCATCTGTTCTTCCGTTTCCAAATGTGTTACAGATACCTACAATTATCATCATAAATAAATGAGTCAAAAATTAGTTTTGGTTAGCTTTCTTCTTTCAATATAAAATTGTTTCATAGATACTTTGGAAAGTTTTTGTAGTAAGGTGATCAAATGTAATTTTTTGTACCGTTACCTACCTTTGAGAAGTCAAATTCTTCACCCATAATTCTACGATACAAATCTAGCACATCTGAACATGTCGTTTCAAAGTGAGTCGTAGCATCGTACGATTTGGAAATAAACACCTAAGAAAATATAGTACGGAATTTGAGTTTTATACAGCGAAATTTATCTTTATTCCACGTCTTTCTTTTCGAGATTTTTCTATTCTTGATTCTTAGAATACAACCGTCCCAATAATTTGCACTGGTTTTCCCCAAAAAATACAGATAACAGTTTCTGATATATCTTAATTATTGAGGTTGAACCACATTGTGCTCCTTGGCGTTTCTAGGATATTTCACTATTATCATCACGAAACACAGTCCTGTACAAAATAGCAATAGCAGGTAAAACATACCTGATCTTTAGTTCCGTCTTCCACCGGTTCATACAGATCGTCTGTTGTAACAAATCTGCAAATAACATTAAACGTGTCCATAAAATCAATGGCAACAGGTCATTTTGGAAAACTTTTGTTTGTAATGTACTATAACCTTATTACTACTTTCTTTGAATGTCATGCGACACTATATCGGTAAGATATTTTACTTCAGGGAACGGATCAAGGTGTCAGACAGTAGTTTTAATCTCTGCCGTACAAATTACAAGTGACAAATTCAGGAAATGATTTCTTAATTAACAATGACTTTATCGATGTACCAGATAACGATTATTGAACAACTCAGATATCTTACTTTTCACGTATGGGGCCTAGTAGATCAAGTCCTATCTGGATCTCTTTCTCTGGTTTGTCTGTCTCAACTGTTGTACTCACAATTGCAATGAAGTACGGCTTAGCTGCGACGAAGTGAGTGTAGCTCACAGCACACACATAGATATCTGAAACAGAATATACACTGGCAATTGGGGCTTTTATCCCTGATTCTCCAAATTTCCAACAAGAGAACACAGTTGTGCATGACTAACAGGTCTATTGTCGTATGCTGGAAGTTTTTAAATATTGACAAACAGTCGTATGTTGAAGTCCTTAAGTAACTTGCGCTTTTTAAACATTGACAAAAGCATTTTCTTACCATTTTTCCTATTGACTTGGTTCTGGGGTATAATGATCTGGCATGAAAGTGAGTCTGCCGTGTTTGGAATGGGATGGTCCATGATGCAGATTGCACGAACCACCTGTTTAATAAAATAGAATACCAAACGACTATTAATGGCATATTTCCGAATCCGTCTTCGATTTCACCACACAGCAATTCCTTCAAACTCTACAAATGTGTTTACACATTCCGATCCCGTCTCCATCCCCGTCAAGTTTTATAATTGTGCAAATGGTGACGGGCTCTTTGACGGGCAAAATGGGTGTGGAACCCATTCTGTCCGTCAGAATTAGCACAATGATAAACCTTGACGGTGACGGTGTCGGAATGTGAACAGGCCTTACAACTTCATTGGCAGTAATTTTGAACATGCCCGTGTGTGTCTGTCCTACTTAACGCTCATTGGATGTTGCTGTCGTTTCTGGGAAAAAATCATAAAATACCAACCTGACCTACTTTCTTGACCTTATCGGGGAAGTACGAGGGGTCGGCGATAACTCTTTTGGTCTTGGCTGTCTCACCACCGGAAGTTACTCCGCATACCTTTCCCTCGGCGTCGTACTCAATTTTTTCTATTGGTTTATCTAGCATGTAAGTTCCTCCATAGATTGCACTAAGTCTAAAGATCAAGAAATAGTTTTATTAAGAATATAAACTAGCTTTCTTCTGCGGTGCACAAAGTTGTTTTACCTGTAACACTGTCGCTGTCACAAGTGGTTAGCCTAATTACACTTTTATGCGGTTTTGCGACATCATCAGGAGGCATACCTTGCGAATCCCTGGGGTAGTTCACCGAGACCATACAGAGGATACAGGTAGGGCGACTTCCCGTAACGAGCAAGGGAATCGCTGTATAGTTTAATCTTAGCAATGCTATCCATGCAATTCTGTTCCAGATAGCTGTATAAAAAAAGACGAATAAATATTGTCATTTCGAGTTCAAGATAACATTGAAAACATTCCACAAAAGCGATAGAAGACTATTTTATTAATCAATATGCCACTGTTTTTTTTCAGCTGTCTTACCACTACACTGATTGCTTTTGGTAACAGGTTAAAAGATAAATGTATAAAGAAGGATGTTCGCTTAAGTGAGTGCTTGATTTGGGGTGGGACCCAGTATACTCACTCATCATTCCTGAAAAGCGCCAGAGAATGTCCCGTGAAGTCTGCGGTGTTAGCATCTAATCCGTACGCGTCATAAATCTCCTTCATTGTCGCTGTCTTCGGGTCCAATCCTTTCGGCGGGTATGTTGCTGGATTGCTCACGTCAAAGTTTTGTACAAACTCGAGGAACTTCTTGAACCGTCTCTTTTCGAACATCCCCATCAAACCTACAATTTGAAGTGGCATCGTTTATGACATCTTTGATTTGTCACACCGATTTCATTGAGTTCATTTTTTGGTAATAAAATTCTGATTATCTTTAAGAGAAATTCTCCGTTGATATCATACTTGATTTCAAAGCTTCTGTCTCGGAAGCTGGTACTTTGTAGATTTTCCCGCCCTTGTACACGTAGCTTCCCTCCACAGACTTGAATTCCAAGTAGCGCGTGACACCAGTGTGGATCAATAGTTTTACGAGCTGTCCGTTTGCCATAATAAGTTTGGGAATAGTATCGACGTTCCAGTCACGTCCGCTTCCATATTTATCGGCAGCCTCCTTGGCAGGTTGGCCGGTCACTTTGGCAAAATGCTCGAATGCCTGGAAATTTAAACGATGCAAACTGTAAATGAAGGAGAAATTGAGTGGAAACATCGAGTTACACCGTGCTCATTATAAAAAGTCAATGGCACTATATTTTACGAAGTAAAGTTTCGACCAAACGAATAAATTTTTTTATGAGTTGATTAAATCTGAAATAGGAACTGTGAACTAGTTCTCGTAAACTTTTATTTTTATCTGGGAAATTCTTTCAAACGAACTGAAACCTAATATTCCTGAAATCCGCATAATGCATGCAAATAATATTATCTGTATTCATACTTCAGTACTTTAATGAGACTGCTATTACCGCGCTCATTGATTGCACAGCAGCTGCACAAACAAATACACAGAGGGGATGTCAACATAAGTTATTTCTCTTTGCTGTATTACTATTGCAACGTTACGACGTTCGTGAAATGTCAAACTGAGTAACTACAGATTGAAACGCGATTTTTTCATTTATCCCTTTTACATAATCAAAATTGATTCACAAAATTAACTGCAAACAAAAGCGAGTCAAAACTTTGAATTATGAAGACGTCTTACAAGTTAATCAGTCATGATGAGCTGGCCGAAACCAAAGTCATTTAAATACTAGAAATACATTCACCAACTTTTAATGAAGCAATAATCAACTATTTTCCGACTTTCAAGCATCTTTTGCAATACGCTTGCATTTCGGATGTTTCCTTCGCCTGCAGAGCGTTAGAATTCCGTTTTTAAAGGCGGAACGGAAATTCTGAAAATCTTACAGCTGACAACGGTGTCAGTGAGGTGCTGTGTCCTCCGTAGTAGTTGTTCCTGTCCATGTGCAGCACCTTCTTCTGGGACACCGACATCAATCCACTCAGGATACATTCCTGCAGAACAAAAATGATACGTCTCCATTAACAAGATCCAGGATTTCTCCAGGACCCATATTATTTTTTGGCCTGTAAACTAAAATAACTGGGCAAAGAAGGGACCGCGCCTCCTACATAACCAATGATTTTTAGAGCACGGTGTAAATTTCCTTGTCAAAACTTGCAGCCAATTAAGTGGGAAGTTTTAAACCTTGGACATCCAGTTTGATTATCTGTTAAAAAACTGTTGCTAAGCCTTTTAAATATTAATTTAAAAAAAATTTCCTTTGATCCGCAGAAATGACGAACGTACAATACATAATAAAAAAATTGTCATTCTTATCACAGAATACTTTTTCATTCTTTCTCAACAAGGTTTCGTTCATACTTGGGCGAAAGAAACGCGAGGGCGGTTCACTGTCATATTTTGTGGCATAGATTTCATGGATTATTATTGCACCATTCAACAAAGAGTATCGTTCTAACTTTATCTTTCAATAAATTTCCATGGGAATGTGTACGTCAGGTACACATGCTTTTCACACGACTAATCACAACAAATATCATCTAAAAGTCCCACAACTAGTTCTTTGTTAGGTGAAGACTTGAGCAATAAACTATACACGTTATTTGAAAAATATTTTTTAAGGTACATAATCTTAAAATCGAAACATGCAAAAAATATACATACACCCACAAAGTGCACGGCTGCAATCAAACCGACTGCAGATCTAGTTTCTAAGAGTGAAACCTGCTCCAGAAGATTTAAACAAATTCAATGCATGCAAATGATTTAAGATATCTTAAGGGATTGTCGAATCCTTGAGGTAGTCTGAATGTTAATGATACAATTATCGTTCACTTGAATGCAGCTGCCAAATAAGTTTTCATTATCTCATCGAGGCAACACCCCCTTTCAGCATGTCAACGTGTTCTTTATATTCTTTACAGGGATATTTGGCATTTGGAAATGGTCCCATATATGTTTCACAAAATAAAATATCAGATAAGAGTTTGCGAGCGTATTCACTTGAATTAATCCAGGGCAGCAGCTTTGAAGCTGCAGACAGTGGATGATCATGATGATGTGACAACCAATTCTCGGCATATTTGACGACACAAAAGTGGCGAATTGCGACCAGTTTTTCAATACTAGAACCAGATATTTTAAACTCTTTACCGTGAGTCCTGTTCCAAGTACAATTACATCATATTCCTCATCCATGATGCTGATTACTTTCTTCTAACCGGCGAGAAAATGGACAAATAATTTATCGACTTGAATTTCCTCCAAGATGGCTTCCCTGTGACCACGACTTTATGACTACGCAGGAAAAAATAGAACGTAAATTATAAAAAATATTAGCTGTGGTTCTGCCCCACACTGCAAATATATTTAATAGCTGATTGATGTAACATTATAGGACAGTTGTTTCACAGATTTCAAAATTATTTTGTCTGAAGATAAATAATTTTGTTATTTTGACAGCTGACTTGGCGTATGAATATCAGGGAAACGTCATATCTGGGCCCCTAATCTCACATTGTCTCGAAAAAACCTGAAAAAAAACCAAACAAATGTGTGTCTATAAGAAATTTCACTGCGCCGAACATTTCTTTCAGATAATTTTTCTAAAAGCATTTTCTGCTCAGTCCGAACCGATATCAATTGATAGCTATTTGCTCATTGGTCTATAAGATGCCTGACTGACCAATCACATCCAATTGCTGATCCTAAGTACAACCACGTACCTCTGCTTTAGCTCGAACAGTGACAGCCCGGCGCCTGCATCGTCCTTCCTGCCGCGTTTGCGGTCAGTACCAAAACGTTCAACAATATTTCCACTCGAAATTTGCTCAATTCTCCATTGTCATGCATGGGCACTTGTGTCTTTCTTCAACTTCTCATAGGCCTGTGACAGCTGAGACCTTTTTTACCTCAATGGACACAAATAATGTCTGATTATGAATTGCTAAATATGGTGCAGGGTATAAAAAATTGATTTGTGGGATTTTTTGATGCAACTCGATCCACCACTACTGATTTTTTGCAAGATGCCACTCTGATTACTGAACTTTTGCAAAAGGACCATATTTTTGTATAGAAAACCCAATGGGTCTTACTGGATGATTTTGAATTTGAAAAAATTTAACTTTTTTGTGGAATTTGTTCACCTTAAAATGGATTCACTCCAAAAAAAATGTTACAGCTTCTTACACCTGCCCTTAAATGGTTTCAATAGATCTCAGTGATGCATACTAAACCATTTTTGTGTCAGTTCAGAGTTTTCTGAAATTTCAGTGCTGAAAAAAACTTACCATTTCATTTGCATGTGTTGCAGCCTTACCAAGGTTTCACTAGTTGCATATTTGGATGTGAATGTTCTTTTGATCAATGCAACCATATGCTGTATAATGTTTAATAATGTTTACAAACTGTTGGTCAGCTTAGTTTTTACCTAATTTTCAAAAATCTCTTGTGCCTAGCCAAATAATTGAATCTTTTGGCCACATCATAAATATCACACTAGTTTACTTTCATCCCTCCAAAACTGAGGCAGTGATACATGTTTGCAGATGTGAGGTCTATTTGGTCCTGTGGATGCTGTGATGGTCTCAGGTACGGCTGAGACTTGTAGCATTGCGGGCAAGTCTATGTAGACCTCTGATACTGATGATCTCTCAAAGGGACTTATGTCTGTTTCTCATAAGCAAGAGATGTTTATAGTTTAACTGGTTTATTGCAGTTCTTCTACAATGTTCTATGTTAGTTGCTCTCAGCATTTAAGCCTAGTTTCCAAATCAGCATTTACTACTTGGTAGCACTTTACTGCTTGGTAAGCATGTTACTGCTCTGTAAGCACACTGTTACACTGTGGTGCACTATCTTAAGTACTAGTCATACTTGAACCTTGATTGACTCCAACTGATGTTTTCAGCTATTGGCTACACATCTTGTTGTATCCTGTGTGTGCTGTCAACATTTAGAATGTGTAGTCAACAGCCACACAGTAATTAGGGACCATGCACAGATCAGCACTCCATGACTATTTACCAACTGTCCAGGTTAGTAGGTAAATTAGTGTCTTGTTTTTTGGTCCACCCAATGGGTAAACATGCATTACAGGTCTCTGCAAACACTCCCAATGCAGCAACCCAAGTTTTACATGGGATCTGTACCAGCTTTCATGACTGATATTTCAGAAAAAATGTGAGGATCCTTTTTCAACAGACTCAAGGCTCAAACCCCTTTTCACTCATCAGAATAAGACCATTCTATTGATAAAAAGGAAATCTTGGTAATCTATTTTGAACTCAGGTCTTATGAATAATATTTTCCAAACAAAATAAGCTTCTGATGTTTGATTCCACCACAGCATTGAGTGTAGTGAAGAAAATGGGATCCATGAACTCCAAAATCAACAATCAACTACCTAGGAAAAGTTTGGAATTTGCATACTCCCAGTGCATCTGTTTGACCTTGATCCACATTCTATGCTATTTGAACTTGAATACGGACCTTGCCTAGAGGGAGTACTCTAAGACTGGCAAATCGGCAGTACCTCAATGGTGTTTTGATCAACTTACCAACAGGTTCAGGGCTTATGGGCCATTTGTTACTGACCTGTTTGCCTCATGGCTCCATTACAAAATCATGCTATATTTTTAATTTATTCCTGTTCCTTTACTGCACATGTAGATTGTTACACTCAGTTATTGCAATGGAACTACTGTATGTATGTCTACCATTCATCAAAATTTTAAAAACAATCAACAAATTCATCAAGATCAGGCCTAAGTGTTGCTCCTGTTCCCCCTATGGAGTTCACAAATGTGGTCAAACAAGTTACTATAACTAGTAATGTCAGAGATGATGGCCCGTCCCACAAGAACTGCTGGTGTACTTATCCTTGAACTGCAAAGTGCCATCCATTGGGAAATCAAGCCAGACTCTCAATAGACAATAGAAGCTGGACTTCTTCAAGATATTGCTGACTTCTTCATTGACAAGTCATCCACAGTTCACCAGAACCATAGAATAGCTATTAGATATTGGACATGGTTTTGTGTTTGAAGGATGACAAGTCCCACTAAACTGACTTTGAGTGACCTTTGTGAATGTGCTTTGTTTCCAGCAATGTGTTCCAGTCAGGATATTCCATGGATACTTACATTCACCATCTGTCACAAGACTGTTGAACCATCCCACCCTGAATGTAATGATTAAATGCTGCAGAACAACCATGATCAGATTACCAGACCTTTCTTGACCACCTGGGATCTGTGTTACAATGTCTGTATGATGGTTTACAAGACAATTTAAGTTACAGATTTTACTAATGTTATCATCTGGCAGATGTAAAGCTCTGCATCATACCAGCTTACTCTCTAAAGTCATCATCCACAGTCCTCTCGAGTGGTCCGGTACGTGAATAATACGCTGCCCTTCTCGCAATTCACAGAAGCACAACTTTATATGGTCACCAGGTGTCAGTGCATTCCACAACAACAATGGCTGCGCCCATGGTTTGAGCTGTCAAATTTTTGCCATAATTTTTAATACTGCTCATTAGACTGTCGGGCAAACAAAGCTTACAGTTTCTGTCTTAAAATAATTACACAAACTGTAAGATGGCTTCTGGAAAGGGGAAATCGCACGACCTTAGTGCATTCTCGGGGAGGAAGAGTTCAAAATCACAGTTCATTCAAAGGAAAGAAGGTAATAAGAAACACATTTTCATCTCATGTTTTGTCAAAATCTGAGCTACAAATCATCACTGAATAGAAGTGACAGGTTTCACGACAGCAGGACTACTCTGTAACTTACTTGGGTATTGTGTTTGTATTCGCGTCTGGTAATTTTTCTTCATGGAACTCCTTCACAGGGTATTTTGCTATTGTTTCCACAGTACTGGCCTGCACAGGTAGCCCCACCCTCCCGAAAACTACAGCTTTTTTCATGCATGTCGTGTAAAAATAAGCGATTCTCCTACTTTTCTGTAATGCACAAAGACATGTAAATATGATGAATGGAGTGAGGTTAAAACGTTTCAAAGTTAACATTTATTTTTGGTCGAAGCAATATAAACTTTTATGTCAAATTTAAAAAAAGCTAAAGTGATTGAGGAATTAAACTTAATTGTTGGGCTCAAATTATAGTATTTGGGCCTCAAAATCCAGAGATCAGGAGAGATCCAGGCCCTGTTCGCGGATACACCAGTGGTATGCGTGTACTTGCAACAATAAAATGTACGTGAATAACAGGTGTAAATTCACCACAAAGTGAGAACATTCATTTACAGGTTTGGATTCCGAATCCAGGAGGATATTGTATCATGTATTTCAACCAGGGGTCGATGATGAAACTGCAAGGTAAGTACTGAAAATCATTCAAGACCGGTATCTTTGCATGTTCGTGCTAGTTTAACTTAAACATCTTGACAGAATGGCAATGGGGTGTAATGTTATTTCAGAGATAAGGAATTAGACTTGACAACACTTTCCACACACATTGATGCTACACTATCCACTGCTCATGCGAAATGTGATTCCGCTTCTGCCAGAGGTAAATCATAAATATCCGATTGAACGCAAGCCTTGGTGCGAGATCTTAAGTTCATAATTGTTGTAGTTCGATTCTTTAGGGTCCGTTTACACCAAGCGTCAGCGTCAACACAGGGTCAACGCTGCGATGACACTTGCCACATTGCTCTAGTTGAAAAGAATAGAGTCGCTCCAAAATGGGTTGCAACTCCATTCTGGAGTGACTCTATTTGTTTCCTTTGATTTCAATGAGAGCTGTATCACTAGCGCTATTGCAGTATTGACTCTGCATTGACGCTGACGCTTGGTGGAAACGGACCCTTATGTGTGCAAGGCTATTAAAAACCAATTCGTTAAGTACATACGTGGTGCATTTGTATGCCATTTAATTTTCTGTTACTCTTTCAGAAACAAAGGTTACAATGATAATACATTTTTTTTATTTACTTAGAACAAAAACATTTAGGATACGGGTTTCTTTTGAAATCGAGTATTGTACTATTATTTTCCCAGTTTCAGACGACGCTCCTTCCGAGGATATTGGGCGAATTCTAGGTGGTGAAAGTGTTACATTTGATATAGCGGGGAATTCTGGTACATTGGTGATTGAAGCTGACAGATTAGGGGTATGATTTCAGTTTGGCCATGGAAATCGATTTCGCGAAATCTTCAGTTGCAAATATTTTAGACTTACGTTAATAAACCTTCACACTAGGAAAAGCGAAAATTTTTCTTGGATCCTTTTCACTTTTGCTTGCTATGAATCGGCCTTGTGTCATAGTTCAGTATACATATTTTTGATTTCCCCCGTATTTTGTAGGTCGCAAGTCACAGTAATTTTAGCACCATCCGAGCAAACTGCTGTGTGTACAAAGGTATGTTTTGAGTACTGTGCCTCATTTCATATATTCTATATTTTTACAATTCTTACATGCGCTGTTAGTTTCCAATCACATATTTTCAAAATTTTGCAGGAAAATGGGTGTACGAACTGATGCTTGGATCCAAAGGAGTAATGCAGGTTGGATGGGCAACTTTAGCCTGCAGATTTTCCCAAGAGGTATAAACAGCATATTTTCCACTGTCTTCTCTGGAGCCTCTACATGTTAAAAGTTTAAATTAGAATGTAACAAGAATGCCTTTTACTCGAAGGTGAATCACACATAGGTCACAAAAACATTTGCAATAGGCAGAAAATTGATTTCCTTGTACACTGAAAATTAAATTCCTAGCTGTAGCAGTTCAAAAGTTACAGCCCGAACAGAAGGACACGCCCGACTGAAATTATTACCTTTCTGTGCACGGGAATGGTAACAAGACAGTACTCACATTAACATTACAAGGTACCGACCTATCCCTATTCCTCATGTTACCCTTATTGATCATTCTAGATTGAACCAATCCGAGGGTTGGGTGTGTTGGTGCCTCCTCAGTGACTGATCCTTCCTGCATGATTTTCTGGGGGTCTGTGGTGAGGTAGGATGCCTGCTCCCCCCCCCCTCCAACTTAGGTTGGGCAGGTGGGGAGGGCGCAGGGGATGATGGTGTCCACCCCCAGTATAGGTTGTGGGGGGTGGGGAGAAGGGGGGGGTGGGGCAGGGTGCCCCCACTCCTTGAACAGAGACATGTGAAAACACCAACAACACTGCGAACACCATTCCTCATGTTATCCTTATTGATCATTCTAGACTGAACCTATCCTAAGGGTGGGCATGGTGATGCCTCCTTAGTGACTGATCCTTTCTGCATGATTCTTCTCGGGGTCTGAGGGCCAGGTGGGATGTCTACTCAATCCTCCATAGATTGGACAGGTGCACAGGGCGGGGGGGGGGGGGGGGTGCCCGTCCCTCAGTAAAGGTTGGGTTAGG
>JBCAUG010298859.1:0-17628 GCA_038406175.1 Haplosyllis leylae | reverse complement strand
AACACAAATCTACTGAAACTGAGCAAGAATCAGTTAACCCGATCTACGAAATGATGCATATATTTCACCCACATTTATAGTCACTTAATATATGGCATCACTACGTGGGATAACATGGTAAATGAATCCCAACTAAAAAAGCTTCAAAAACTACAAAACAAAAGTATCAGTCAGATACTGAAATGTATGCCAACTCTGAAGGACTATAAGGATCTGAAAATTCTGAGAATAAAAGAACTCATAAAATTAAGTAACATGAAACTAGGCTTTAAAGTACAACATCTACAACTTCCTGAACCAATCCTTGATGCCTGTCATGCTGACTCAAATAAAGCAAGTCTTAAAAAGAGACATTAATACAACACAAGACGAAGGAACGAGCTCAATCATGTAATGCCTAAAACAAAATGGTACAAAACCAGCTACCTTGTACACTGTATTACTATCAATCCTTACCTGACAACATTAGGAAAATTGAATATTTCCCATTATTTGTAAAGGAATGCAAGAAATACTTATTTCAGTAAGTCATTACTATATTCTCAACAGCATTCTAATTCATTGCATACTCCATCTCTGTTCGCCACTGAATTGTGTGAACCATTATGCGTGGTAACGTGACTGCCCAATAAACACTGTGAAATGCACTTGGTAGACTGCAAACACTACGCGCAGCAACGAACAATCACTATGCGTGGCAACATGCATGGTAACATTTGTGATGGCACTATGACTGCCAAAAGCCGTGAAATCAACACTATGCGTCATAACACCCATCCCTCATACCAACTGAGGAGAGTCCTCTCCCACTGCGCATGATCACCAAAATGGTGGCTGCATCTGCAAAACTATCAACATCGAGTGATGTACGTACGTCCATTGCTGAAGAACTGTCTTCCCTTATTAATGAAGTGGAATATGAACCTACAGTGTGCTTTTTACCTGATAGCTGGGCGATGGATATCAAGGCATTCGACAGCAGCAGTCTCGCAGAACTATATTGGCTGGACACCAGACATTGTGTGACAAAATGGAAAAGGTATAATCGTAAAAACTTGTACTGTATTTTTGGAGAAATTTCAAATAACACAGCTGAAGAGGTCAAACAACTGGTCATTGATGAAATCAAGTCCCATAAGGAATGGTATGCCAGAGCAGGTACCATGTGCCTAGGCATGAGAGGTGTTAAATTTGTTGACTGGTTGAAAAAACTGGAAAAACCGCGTACAATCCCTGATGAGCTAGTCCTCCATGCTCTAAGTGTTATATACCGTCGACATGTACTAGTTCATACTGGTATAAGAACCTGGACCACTGTCAAAAGAAGTCCATCAATGACACTGAGTATCATATCTGAAATGTGTGAAACCATTCTCTTGTACATCAGCAATGGAATGTTTGGTATATTACACCGACGACCGTTCTCAGCAGTACAACCTCCTGCAGTCGACTTGAACAGCATACAATACAAAAGACCGGTCCACAGAACAATCAACAACGAGAGGATGTTCATGTATATAACCAGAGACTATGATTTTGAGACCATTGTTACTGAGGATGAAATAGAGGTCCCTGAACCTCCCAAACTGGATGCTACACTATCAGTGTCCCTCTTTGATAGTGACTTCATAACAAATATCAAAACGGAACCAGAAGAAAATGTGCTTAGAATTGATCCGACTAACAGGGTTATTGGAGAGCTTCTCTTACACCCAGAGTGTATCACAAAAGAACTTAAACAAGAGCTCATAGATGCTACGACAAGTAATATCTTGGATAAACACTCAGCGCAATGTGAATTGACCCAATTTGTCCAACAAAACAGCTTAGAAACCATTCGTATTGAAGATGTCCAGAGCATATTACATGCTGATAATGCAGCCCTGAATGTACCCACAGATACTTTACAAGAAACAACTCTAAGCTACTCAAATGGAGTGCCAGTAAAACAGGAAGTATCATATGATTTTGATACTAATCCATGTTCGACAACTGACTACAAACCGGATGAGTACGAACCACTACATGTGGCAACCTCAGATGCTCCACTAGAAGGATTGAGTGAGGAAACAGCATCATTACACGTGGAAACACAGCAACATGAAACAACCACATTACATGTGGAAACATATATGTTGAATCCACAGAACAATCTACAGGCTCACTATGTGAGGCAACGAGTCCAGCAGGTCTAACTGTACAAGCCATCCCAAACCTTGGGGAAAGCCAGAGCACAGACACGTTGCCATTAGCTCAAAGTAGCCCTATCCAAAACATAACCCCACCAAACATGTCTGGGGCTTCCGAGGACTCTTCAGAGACAATAATATATGACCCCCCAGCTAACATTGAGGCAACAACAACATCTGACTCACTACAAACTGATGAAAATATATCACCGCTAAATGAGACAGAGCCAGGTGTTATGCCAGTCCACAGTACCACTGAACTACCTGACTTACTGTACCAGTTCCCTCTACCTCCAGCTTCTGAATCTGATGGCATAAATCGGTCTACCAATACGGCAGAATTGACTATAAGCCACAAGGAAATTATGGAGCGCACAGTTAGTGTGTCACTAGAAAAACTAGATGAAGAGACTGTACTCACTATGCGTGGCAACGACACACCCAATAAAGGTGAGGCATACCTGGACTTGTCTTCTAAAATGTTAAATGTCTCATTAACAAGGGTTGATGAGCAACACAGCATAGAAGATCAACAGACTGACAATACTGACAGTGATTATGAATACCTACGGAAAAAGCCAAGACCCAGTAGGATAAGGCCACTAAGGAAACCATCCTCTGCTAGGATAGCAGCCCAAGAGGTAATAAAAAGTAACCGTGAAAATAAACCAAGACCTAAGCTGCTCAGAACTTATGTACTTAGGCCGAGAGTTGCTAAGTCCCCAGAGAATACACCTGTAACCCCAGTAAACCTTCTAGAACCTGACTTGCCAGAACCTGATGATCAAAAGGACCAAGAGCCACCATCACCAAAAAGGAGTCCGCCTGTCAAATGGGCAACCTTCAGGTATCATTCTTATGGACTAAAATATCATAAGGATGCAAAATTACAATGCAAAGTTAAGAAATGCTCTTTCTGCTGTGACTTGTGTGGTGAACAATTTAATACAGTTAAAACTATCAACCAGCACTACAAGGCCACGCATGAGGAGCTAAAGTGCAAGGACTGTAGGAAACTGTTTAACAATCCGTTATCTTTAAAGAAGCATGAATATGAACATAAACCAAAAAACTATACCTGTGATTTTTGTACAATGACGTTTCCATTTAAATCACAATGAGATGATCATGCTAAAAAACATATCACGGATAATAGATTCCATTGTACTGAACCTAAATGCAAGTCCTCCTTTAGCAGGGAGAGGGACCTTAAAAAGCACATTAAGGAACACAGTAGTCCACCCATAAACTGTGAGTATTGTGAATATAAGCATGTGGACAAATGCAACATAAAACAACATATGCAAACGCATACCGATGAAAAGCCCTACTCCTGTGGGAAGTGTGGAAGAGAATTTAAATTCTCCACTCAGCGACTACGACACAAATGCTCAGAGGAGCGGAAGTAACATTACGCGTAGCAACAATGACGCATATGAATACGCAGAACATTGTGTATTATTACCGCCTAAGTTTAGATCTACAGCTGCCTAGGACTATGGCTTTGATGAGATAACCATTACGCGTGGCAACAGTATCAAAATGATGGTACACTGATTACAAATCATTCACTGGTTCGATTAACTTAAGTTTGTCAAGGTTCAAAGTTACGAACATTATGCGTGGCAACACAAAGGCTAAATAATATGAACACTATACTATCTGGACTCTTGGTATTGTGTCTTTGGAAGTATATTATTGCGTTACTATTCCGATTACTTTATGTCTAGTACGTTGAAAACTAGTGCGTCGAAAATAATGTAGCCACATGTGGCAATGCCGGTGTAAATCATGGATCGCCAAGAAGCATCTAGTATACACAAGAACACTATGCATGGCAACGCAACAATAAGACTGTTGTTTAGAAAATAAGGCACTGTATATTTATTCTTTTTATTTTATTGCAAAACCGACGAACAAATTATGCGTGGTAATGCAGTAAGCAACAACATAACAATTCTAAACTGTAACGAGTTTAAGTACATGTATATATATATATATGTCGTGCCAGCAGAATGAGGAGGTGTGCCTGCTGGCAGTCAACCTTAACACGAGCCTCTCCTTCCGGGGGGAGAGGCGGGCAGCTGTAGCCGAAAATGCCTAAACACACAAACCTCCTAACCTCAAGGTTGGTGGCAGTCGCATGGGTACTTACGGTAGTCTAGCACACGGAGTAATTATGCAAAGAAATAACAACAAGACAGCAACTTCAGTTGAAGCAGCCGCAAACCTGTGAGGAGAGCCTTTTGCCTACCAGCCTTGTGTCTCTAACAGCAGAGCTGAGATGCTTCCACTGTCAGAGATAGGTGCCAAGTGCCCAGAGTTCAGAGTCGTGCCTGTTTTTATATGAGGCATGACGTCATGATAGAAAGGTAAAATGGAACGTTACGGGCTCGTCAATGTGAGAGTCTCCTATTGGCTAGGCATGCCCTGATCATGTGAAGCAGGCATGACGTCAGGATGGGAAAGCCTTTCATTGGTCCAGGGCACTCCGGCAACCATGACGTCAATGACATACCGGAGGCATCCCGGAAGCATCGCAACATTCATATGATAGGCATTCTGGATTAAATCCAGAATGCCTCCAAGGTACCTGTAAGGCCCCTGCCTGTGCAAAGGAGAGCTTGCTCTCCTTAAGGGAAGGCCTGCTGCCTTTCAAACAAGGTGCTTCCTATCCAGAAATGGGGCCTCTCTGATAGAGGCCGCCGTCCCCTACCTAGGCTGGCATACAAAAGAGGGGCTGCCTTTTACAGCGGCGCCATATATATACTACACCATTCGGTTTACCCGAAGAGTTCATTCAGTGGGTCAATCGATTTTTCCTTAAATAGAAATGCATTCTGTAGATTCTACAGAATCACGAAAAAACAAAAAACAGCAGCAAAATGTTACCAACAGCAGGATTGGTAGCCAGGCACTGTCTTTCGTGTCTTGCATGCTACCACTGAGCTAATTCCCTATCTGCTTGAATCTTAGCCCTTTAGATCCTTATGTATAACTTGGAATCAATAGAGCATGACTAAAACATTATGAATTAGCTCAGTGGTAACATGCAAGACATGAAAGTCAGAGGAAAGTCAGTGCCTGGGTTCCAATCCTCCTGGGGGAAATATTTTGCTACTGTTTTTTTTGTTTTCTCGTGATTCTGTAGAATCTACAGAATGCATTTCTATTTAGGAAAAACTCGAATATAATCTATGTGAAAAAGGACATGGGTCGTATTCAGAAGGGAATCCTGACCACGTCCCTCGAAAAATCTATTCATTCATAGGATATTAACAGGGAATATGGCACTTGAGTTTTGACACCATTTAAACTTTAGCATTGTTGTAACAGTGTTATAATATATTTACCTTAAAGGGTGATTATATTATCCCAGACAAGCCAACCATGGAATGTCGTCTCCAGCTTAATCGGATTCTTCTTTTGTCGCTGGTGACCATTTGTGCAGCAGGTACACCGAAACAAACGTTCTATGATGTCGTGGAACCAGGAAAAAGTCTAAAGGGGACCGTCTTGGAAGAATTCAGAGCAAGATACGAAATACAGTGCTCAGTAAGGTAAGTAAATCAATGGAAGAAGCGACATATATTATAATTTAATGACAATTTATTCGAAACAGGCACAAGCTTGGTGATGTATAAGTTGCCACCATTATTTATCTTAGTGCTGTTACTAATTACTTAGAGAAATTTAGAAGAAAAAATTAAATGTCAGATGTTCTGTTGATGCCGAGTGTGGAGCCTACCAGTTCACAAGATCCCGACCAGGGAACTGCATCTTAATTCACAGAAACTCAACAGCTGAGAATGGACAGACTTTTACGTCTAATGGGCAAAGCATCCTCTTCAAAAAGGGTTTGTTTCTTTCCATATGAATCTCACTCCAAATAAAAGAGAAACAGGTAATACTTATATATCTATTCAAAACCATTTGCATGAAATACCGAATTTGGAGAGATTGTTTACTGGCTGTCAACATGAACACGGGTCGTATTCAGATGGGGTTGCTGACGAAGGTCCCATAGTTTTGCAGCCATATTGCACTATGGGCAGTCCACATTTCTTTCATTGAATCATTGGCCTAACAACAACATACCTTACAACAAACTATACTGGTTTGGGTTGCAACAATAGGGCTAAATTATTTGAGTACCAAATATTAGATAACAGATTTGTATTTAAGTTGAGGATGCTTGTTCAGCATCCTCACCTGAATACGATCTGTGATGAAGGAAGATACACAAGAAGATATGCTGGTGTCCAGTTGGATTCACTAAATTCAAAATCGGAGAAAAGAGGAATTAGAGAATAAGCGAAAAGTGTTTCACTTTCCGTAACTCAATTTACTCAATTTACCAGTTTGTGTAGAATTTAGATACCCTAGTACCATATAAGATTACTGATGAAATGAATAATGTGTCTTTCGTGTTTTGGGGAGATATTCTTTATTGTTCTGGAAACAGTCCATTTTATTTCAGTCTCTGTTGGTACTAAAACAAGTTATATTCTTTGATTGTTTCAGCCTGTACCCCACCATACTCCTGGAATGAACCATCTGGATGGACTGGACCTTGTCCTGTCGTATACCAGAGCTTTGACTGTTCTGATGGGTTGGTGATGATGGAAGGAACGGAACAGGCAAACCTGACTTTCATTAGTGGAAAGGTAGTTTTAATTATGCTGTAGAACACAAGGCTATTCTATCCTAGAAGGAAATGTAGTAAAATTCTTTCAACATTTCCTTTCATCTTTAATTTAATGATGTCATACATGAAATTACTTCAACCCAGCATTATTCTACTTTTAAAAACTGTAAAGCTCCCCAAGTATAAAATAATGTCACAGTCAAAATGAGGAATATTGCAGCAAAATTATTGCAGAATAAGCAATTTGATCGCACTACCTGCATTCTGATGTAGAATTATAGTTAACTGTTGAAATGACATTAATTTTAATTCAAAAGCATGTTTACCATAAAGATTAAAACAATGTTCTTGAAAAAATAATATTTCAAACATTTGAACAGATAAACAATGCTATTTCTCTGAATGGCACCAGGAGTCAGTGGGTTGATCTTGGAATCCTGACTGAAGCCTGTATCACTCGTCCAGAAACCTGTGGTTCAGCAGGTGCAGCAGTAGCATTCTGGATGAGAATCACTAACATTAATGTAGACTCTGTGGCTGGTGTCATCTCATCATACCATGGCGGTTCACAAACACGTTTTATGATCTATTTAAACGGTAATACCTTCAGGTAAATATAAATCAGAGGCATCTTGGACTTTTAATCAGTGTAACATTTAGCCTTGTTGTACGAATGTATGGACTTCTTAACATTGTACTTCAGGTATCAGGTCTACATACTTGAAGGAGGGTTTTTTGCATCACTGGCAATCCCTTCCGGATGGACCAATGTTGTACTGAACTACATCGGACCGAACAATGGACAAGGTATCCAGATGTTCCTGGATGGGGTTCTAAGAGGAAGTGATGACACAAGGAATTCTGGGACAAATTCACCTAGAGATGGAAGAGTTGTTGTCGGAAGACAGCGAACATCATATGACATTAATTATGGAAGTGTTGATGTTGATGAACTCTTATTCTTCAATGAGAATTAACAGAACAACAGATTGAGCATATCAGCAACATGAGCTAACATAAAATCATACGTTTTATATTTCAGTTGTTCATATCTAAATTGGTTACAGAAAACCAAATTCATTCATTCCCAGCAACTGATTTTAGTGTGTTCTGATTATCAAGGCCTCATTTTGTAATGCAGAATGAAAATATGGACAGCCAAATAATCATAATTTGAGATAATTTGCCCAATTGCTCACCATACCATTACGAATACATTGGTGTAATATTTGAGTGTAATTTTGTTTGTTTGACAAAAATTCTTAACACAAGCGATTAAAAGTTCTTTAGGACACCAGAGTGTTCAATAGGATGACCTGTGAACAGTATAAGCGATCTTGCAAGAAATTTGGCAGGGTGTTGCCCACAATCGAGTTCTTTCATAAATAACACAAATCTGACTTTTCTGGTGTTTTTGTACAAAATTGACATCAAGGGGTTTCAAAATCAGCAAAAAATAAAGTTGCCTCAAGTGGAATCAAACTCACAACACCAACCATCTTTGGATTAGAATTCTAATGCCTTACTCACTCAGCCACCCAGACAGGTGTTGAACAGGTTGTTCTAATTTTGTTTTATGCTCCACTTTCCTATTTGGAGTCGGATCATTTCTAAATCCAATAGAGCAAGACTTTATAAAGGTCTGAAAAACTGAGAATTTCAAGGAATGGCAGATTAGCTGATTGGGTAAGGCATTAGATTTAATTTTGTTTCGTAATCTAGTTTTTCACGATGCGTATTTCTGACAGATCTGTCAGATATGACAGATCTTTAGGTGGATTTCTACTCCTTGCTGTTGCTTGTGTTAATTATTTGACAATGTACCCACAATCTAGTAAGTACTGGAAATATTAGATAACCCTTACTTTTAAATTCTAAATTATAATTATTCTTAAAAATTGCATTTTATTTCTGACAGATCTATCAGATTTGCATATATCGTACAAAAACAGAATGCGACTTAGATGAAATAGAATCGGTTGTACAGTGACTGGATGTGGATTCTTGTGCGATGGGATGATTTTGTGCATTAAATACTAAATTGTTTAATAATTTATATTGTTTGCTTAGTCATAGGACTGATTCAGAGAGGGATACTGACCAAGGTTCCAAATTAATTTTTTTTACCTCATTACTATTAAAATGATATCAGTAGGAAACATTGCTTTTGCTTGAATTATTGGCAGAATATTGAATCATTGGCAGAGTACCCAACAATAAACTGTACTGGTTTTAGGTGCAATCATATGGCTAACTTTTTTGAATACCAAATAGATTTGTATCAAAGATGAATCAGTGTTAAAACTAAGGGTGTCAGTTTTCCTATTGATATTCTATTAATGGTCATGAGGTCATAATACTTTTTCCGTGCACCTGGTCAGTAACTCCACTTGAATACGACCAGTCTCCTGTCTCATTATTGCAGATCTGTCTGGGACTGAGTTAAAGGTTTATTAAATATGACATCTCATTCAATATTTACCGCTTCACTTCATCACAGAAGATTACTAGTGTTCTGTTTGCAGGTTTTGGTTTGGAATTTCACTGTTCATCAACCCACGGGTTACAGTGATAAAATGAGTAAAAATGCATTTATATGATAGTTTTATCGATCACCACTGTCCAATTGTATTGAAACCCATTTTTTTATCAACCCACTTGTGCCATTGAGTCAATGAAACTTTTTAATTATTCCACTTTTATTGTTGTTTATCAACATAGTACAAATTAGTATTTACGTCTGACTGGAAATATTTGCGCTTTTATTTAACCCAGTCTACCTCAACGATTAAGATAATGATGTATTCAGTGTCCTTTGTTATAATGTGACTCAGTTCCTGATCTTCCTGCACAAAGCAGGCCTACCAAATCCGTACTATTGGAGTGAATTAGCATCGCTAACCTTTTCTCTTTTATGACTCATTGAATTTTCTTTCAAATTCTGTCTCATTTTCAAGGCACCCTTTCGTGTTCTATTAAAACCCCGCGGTTGAATTTATTGTAATTAGATGGAGTACACACACAAACATCAGTTGATGCGAAATGGATTGAACCGTTCCAACTTAGTTTAATCGCTATTATTCCCAAAGTGAGTTTTAACAAAATGGAGAACACCAGACGTCATGTTTAACAGCTTTGTGGCATTCACTCAGCAAACATATTTACATATTGAATCCCCCATTTACTCAGGGTTGATCTAGAAATCATAACTATTATACAAGAAACAGAAAGAACCCTGTAAAAACATAGTAGAATCATTTACTTAAATGCCTTTACTATTACAGCACAGATCACAGTACAAATTTCCACAGGGAGTATATAAGCTCAAGGGAATGCAGTGTGGTATAAACCAGAACATACCAAATGGCCCAAATAACCCTATTTAGATAATTGCTGCCATACAGAGGGGAACAAACCAGTACCTGAGAAGTCCCTTGCATGGGGGTTATGTGAATAATCTGGTGCCTAAATCACTTCTCTTGGGGTCGCCTGACTGACTCGGGCACATGTAGGGTTGTCTGTGTAGTAAGCAATAATTTCCAATCATCATAACAAATGGTGCCCCTCAGGGGGTAGTAACAGAAATCACTTTTGTGGCTCTCATGAGACAACAGAACATGTTAAAAATATTTGAATCGTGTATCTAAGTGGTTGCAGTGGTAAGTATTGAAATAGGCTCAGAGGATTGTTCAGACGATGTGGTTCACTCCCAGAAAACAAATGGTGCCTGCCGGTTGTCTTTAAATACCCCCTGTCAAAATGTTCTCTGATTCAACTAAATTCACCATGTTTAATTCAGGTAAATCACCTAAGTTTACGTGGCGTTTTTTGAAAAGCTCAAATGATCAAGCAGCCAGACCAGCTTAGAATCCTAAGTGAGACAGCTTCGGCAGTCAAGCTGAGTGAGTGGGTTCTTCCCTTTTCTGCTCGATTCACAAAAGAGAAGATTACGTATTGAGGGAGAAACGTCGTATGCACAAGGTACATGTAATATGTGTTTCTGATTCAACTATCAAATCAGATCAGAAAGTAGCAATTACTTGTTGGTTTATATTTTCACGATAATTTGTTTGTCCAGCTGCTTCTCATTTTGATAATCTCGCGACGAGTTTCCGACTGAAGCGACACAGGCTCAAATACTGAAGACACATTTTGGAAATACTTCTATTCGAGTAACTCTTCAAGAAACTTGTTGAACAAAATAGATCTATTTATTTCACTGTTAGATGCAAGTAAAAAAGCTTGTAAAATTCAAAAGGCAGCAGCTGTTTTGTGTATTTATGTCAGGTAGCACAACGATGGGACCGCCTTGTGTCCAGTTCAACCTTATTATGCTGCTGCTGATGACCGTTTGCGCAACACAAGCGACATTTGTACAGAACCTTTACAAGGACATGGAACCAGGACAGAATATCACAGGGACAATAGTTACAGAGCTGATGACAGAATCTAAAATACAATGTTCAGAGAGGTTAGCAAATTAAGTTTAGAAAAAGAGTTAAATTTATTTGATTTAAAGTTAGCTCAGTTTCTTGGAATAATGCAAGACGTTCATCAAGTACTATTAATGAGTAAATTTGAAAAAAAATCAGTGTGATTCGTGAATTTTAATCTTATACTAAGATAATTTTGTTACGAAGACAGATATCACAATATCTATGACATGAAGGATTTTATTAATTTCTGAAATAAAATCCCTTTCATCAAAGTTAGGTATTGCATCAAGTTTTGTTTTAAAAAAATCATAGGCAATAAAAATCCTTGTTGGTTCTTTTTCCAAAGTAGAAGTAGACTCATGACGATATCAGCAATTTACATTAAGTGATTATGAATGTCCTTTATCTATCAGATGTTCGCATGAACCAAAGTGTGAGGCCTACCAATACATAGAATTCAAACCAGGGAACTGCCTCTTAATCCACAGAAACCCAACAGCCAAGTATGGAATGACCTTCTTTTCAGCTAAACATAGTATCGTGTACGAAAAAGGTACATGCTATTTCATGAAATGGGCAGTTTTGTGAAGTTCTGTTACATTTGTTTTTATTATATGTCTTAAAAATAAGGATCAATGGCAAGGACATTTTAAAGAAAAAGTTCTAGTGATTATACGTGCATTTTTTTTTCAAACTTTTGAAGAGTGCCTCGTATCCTACTCCTGGACTCCTCCTTCTGGATGGTCTGGACCTAATCCTGTGGCTTATAGGAGCTTTGAAAATCTGGAATGTATCACACTGATGGAAGGAACTCAACAGGCAAACATTCCTTTCATTAGTAGAAAGATAAATAATATCAAATATACCTGTCTGAAATCATCAATTTTTGGTATAGCTGTCACGGCATCCCAGCTAACTGAATAATGATGAATTGAGATGCTTTGCTTAGATTTTCAATAAATATTGTTACCAGGGAAAATAACTTAAAACGGAAAAGAATTAAATTATTTGAATTATGCTTTACAATCCAGATGAATAATGCCGTTTGCTTGAACAACAACACAAGGCAGTGGGTTGATCTAGGAATCCTTGAAGAAGCCTGTATCGCTCGTCGAGAGACCTGTAGTGAACCAGGTGCAGCAGTCGCTTTCTGGATGAGGACAGATTCAACCGCGTATTCAGTTGCGCCTGGTATCATTTCATCGTATAAGAATGGAGCATTCTCTGGCTTTTTGATCCGAATTGATTCTAAACATATGAGGTTTGTATTAGTAGACCAAGCTGAACAAGGTTTTGTGGGAACTTCACAAGATTAATTTTGACAAGAACTTCAACGTTAATATGGACTTTGCTATTCCGTTTCAGCTATACCATTTTTCTGCTGGAACGATTCTTCAAATTAGAAAATGCTTCAAAACCAGTCGGATGGACCCACGTTGTGATGAACTACATTGGACCCGACAACGAACAAGGAATCCTAATTTACCATGATGGTGAGCTAGCTGGAAGTGCGAACAGTAAATCTGATAACAATTTCTCATCGGGCAATGGCAGAGTTGTTTTAGGAAGACTTTACGCGGATAGTGATTCTTTTTATGCCACTGTTGATGTTGATGAAATCTTGTTTTTCAATAAAGCATTCAGTGGTGAAGATATTCAAGCCATTAAAAATATGCCCCAAAATAGTTGAATGCAACTGTACATTTATATGAAACTAATAACCCTGAAAATGTTTTGTAAAAGGAAGACCATACATGGCATCCTCATCAATAGAGAATTTGAATTTGCTCTGTTGTGGATTATTTGGATGGATTGTTAAATGATTTAGATAAGAATTAGAGTGGTTGTTAGAAATTAATAGGACATGGATCATTGTACAAAACCGCTAAATGCTGGATTTGTACCAGCTTACATGAAGTTGTACATTAGAATAGCAGCATGTGCTTTTATAGTATCCATAGTTATTTACATTTACATCTCTGTAAGTTACTATTATTATCAACCCTGTGTGTTATGAATAACCGAAATGAATTCTCTCAAACTTGATTGATTTTAAAGCGCAAATCTAGAACGTCATGATTGACAGCTTGTTCACAGATTACACTTCCACATTCATCATTTTCCACCTTCAACGCAATATTAAAGTTTAGATTGATATTTATTATGTGAAATATCATTCATTTGGTACAGGATACATATTAATAAACTGCACTCAATTGACTTTCTGCAAGAGGATTCTCTTGAGCATGAGGTGATACCTTGTCAAAATGCGGAACCAAAAGCAACAAAACTACAAAAAGATCAAAAAGTTCAGATATTATGATCGTGCAGATTGTATGTAATAAATAGAAATTTAAATAATCTATAGTAACAAGAAGTCATTCCAATTTGATAATTTTTTGTTCCAGAACAGATCAAAATTAGAAAAAGGCTTCTGCTTTTTTCACAACGTCAACCCCAACGGTAAAAGTAATTGTCCGTTTGTAGATTTGTAGATTTAAATAAAGGGAAAGAGGCTCAGTCTCGAATAACGTCAAAGCTTTTACAAGATAACCAGAACCAAGAAGTGTTAGGTTGAAGAGGAATGCTGCATGTTTAACTCAGAAATTTGTCTCAAACAAACAACACAAAACTCAATGATTGAGTTAACTATTTATTTGTTTGTCTTTTTGTATTGTATTTGGTCTTTATTGCCTCTATGGTAGAACTGCCCACGGAAGAATTAAAGAGATTAATAAATATGACATCTCTTTAACTATCTCATGCTTCAGCTCATCACATCCTATTATCATTGTTCTGTCTTTTGTGTTTCGTCTTGTAAATTCATTGCTCATCAACCCACGTTTTTCATCAATCAAACGAGTAGAGGTCCTTCATCAATTATATGCATACTATTGATCACCACTGTCCCATTGTATCGTGCCTTGTCGTGGAATCCCATTGTTCCCCTACCCACGACAAGCACAACGATAATCTCTCATTAATTAACCACAGGTCTAGTACTGCTCATTGTTGTGGTTTTAATACATATCGATGATCTACCTGGGCCCGATGGACAACATTTAACCTTATATTTAACCCAACTTCACCTATGCCCTACGGTTCTTTGTTCAGTTTATCTTCTGATTCTATTGTTGAACGTCCCACACACACCATGTACATTTTTGAGAACTTCTGACCAATTGAATAAGTGCATTCTGTATCGCCGAGATGCCTTGACTTTGTGTGCAGGTGCTTTTGTGACATTTACTTACAAAACTGCACTTTTTAGATTGTCCTTACACGAAAATCGTATGAATTCGCTGGTAAGTTATTGATCATTTGCACTAACAGTTTCAAATGGACAGCCAAAAAGAGAAGGATAAATAAAGACCTTAAGTCACAGATTTTTAACCATCAAGATGCTGTAGATAGTGTATTTATAAATATAGTAAAGTACTGACTAAATAGCTTTCTAAAAAAACTGTAATTTCAAACGAACCCCACAAATACTTGAAAACAAAGGGAGCAGTCGGCAGGTATCCCTCTCCAGATGGATCAGAAGAATGCTTGCCGTAATGCCATCCATTCTGTCTTTAAAACTCATTGCCGACGTAAACAGTTTGGATCAAGCAAATACACTTCAGTATTTTACCGATATTATTTATTCAAAATTAGTTTCCCTCGCAACGTTCGAACTTCCACACCGTGAAGCTGGTTTGGCGATACAGTTTCAAAATTGAGTCGGATCCTTTCTCTTTTTGCTTAAATCAAAGGTCAGAAGCAAATTTTAGCCTTTCTGATAGCAGAACAGTGAAATCTTTTGAACATAATTTGATTAATGACCTAGCTCACTCCACAATCATATTTTTTAAAAATTTTCATCTTTCATCGTTCATATGTCTTTTATTAAATTAATTACGGAAGAAAGGTGAAATGGTCTCAAAATGGTTTAGAAATGATATGTTTCTTTGTATGAAGAATAGTGTTGTAAGAATTATAGAAACCATCGATTGCCATAGAACTCTGACACACGTGACATGTCCTCAATTGCAACAGAGAAATATCCTTTGGGTGGGCTCTGACACCCCTAATTGCATTTGTAAAATTTTCAACTTATTAATGTTAGTGTAGTGCTTTTATTAGTGTAGTTTGTGTATTTTTTTCAAGTGAAACAATCATGACGCACGTTCTCCAGTTTAACTCGATTCTTCTACTGCTGCTGATAGCCTTCTTTACGGTTCGGACAACAATTGTACAGAGCAAATACAAAAAACTGGAAGCTGGACAGAACATCACAGGGACAATAGTGTTAGAACTGAAAACGAGATCTAAACTACAGTGTTCGGACAGGTTGGAACGTTTCCTTTTACAAAAACGTCAATATTTAATTCTCTATTGCTCAGGGTATGCTCTTTGCATATGCAGCCTTATGCAATTTGGTGTGCGCTGAAAATTCGTAATGATGCGGTTTATCAGTCAATATCGGGGTAGACTTTCAAATGTTCTGTTTTGCCTTTCTGAGTCTTTTTAAAAGTTGGAAAAAGTTCGAACTTCATTGAATTAAGATTTATCTGCAGTTGCTCCAGTGATTCGGAATGTGGGGCGTACCAATACACAGGATCCAGGCCAGGGAGCTGCATCTTAATTCACAGAAACTCGGCTGAGAATGGACGGCAATTCTTCCACACTGAATCTAGCATCCTGTATAAAAAAGGTAAATCTTTTCCTCTGCCAATATCAGGTCTCTGAAATGCAAACACAAAAACGGTAAATTGTGGTATTTTCATGAAAGAAGAATCTGTTTGACCATGCATTTTGGTTGAAATTTTAAGTTTTTTTTTCTATAATATTCTTTAGAAACTCACTGTTTCTTTTCAGATTGCTTGTTGGACTGTCTGAATGGTGGACAATGTGTAGAAGAAAATAATCTGTACAGTTGTTTGTGTCAAGAGGGATACAATGGAATCTACTGTGAAGCTGATATTGATGAATGCAAATCTATGCCTTGTGCCCATGGTAACTGTTCTAACAACATCAACAACTACAACTGTCAGTGTGATCCTGGTTATCTTGGAATAAACTGTGAGACTGATGTTAATGAATGTGAATCAATGCCTTGTGTCCATGGTAGCTGTTCTAACAACATCAACAACTACAACTGTCAGTGTGATCCTGGTTATCTTGGAATAAACTGTGAGACTGATATAGATGAATGTAAATCAACACCCTGTGTCCATGGAAACTGTTCCAATAACATCAATAGCTACAATTGTCTTTGCAACTCGGGATACAAAGAATCAACTGTGAGGCTGATATAAATGAATGTCACTCAAACCCCTGTGTTGATGGTACCTGCACAGATATGATAAATGGATATCAATGCATTTGCCCAGAAGGACTTTATGGGCTGAATTGTCAAGGTACATAATGTTGTGTTATTTTAGTCATGCTTCGCTAGTGCAATCCTGTCATCAAAAGGTATTATGATAATAACTGTTTGCTTTGTGTTATGATCACACGAAAGAAGCTGTGATAATGTCATTTGCATTCAACCTACTATTTCTATAATTATAGAAACAACTCAACCTTGGACTGCTCCACTTGGATGGTCTGGACCTGATCCTGTGGTTTACCGGAGCTTTGATGATCGGGATGGTATCACAATGATGGAAGGAAAAAACCAGACAAACTTTTCCTTAATTCCAGGAAAAGTACTAATTTAGCTTATTTAAAAATGATTTGATTAATGCACACAGCTTGATAATACAGTCTTCAAAACATTCTACTCTGCTTGATCAGTGTAACATGTGAACTGCTAAAAGCTTTTGAAAGGAAGAAAAAAAAATATAAACGGTACAACTGTACAACTGTTGTGTAATAAATGTTGATTTTTTTCTGCCTAGATAAATGATGCTGTCACATTGGATTCCAGTAGACGTCAATGGGTGGATCTGGGCATCCTAGATAACGCTTGTATCGCTCGTCCGGAGACTTGTGGTACACTAGGTGGATCAATTGCCTTCTGGATGAAAATCAATAACAATACCATCGATAATCATGGTATCATTTCATCAAGGAGAGTTGAACAGGAAACTTACCTTTGGATAGGCTTCAGACAAAACCATCTGAGGTAAAGATACTGTCTTTTAAGAGGTTTTTCTCTATATTTTTACAATAATAACAGATGCGTCACGCTGTACTAAAGTAAGAGCACCATAGTGTCAAAATTAAAAACTTTGGTAAGCCCGCACTATATGATAGGTAAAGTGAGTCTCCAGGATGCGTTTTTAATTTTTAGTATATATGTCGTGCCAGCAGAGCGAGGAGGTACGCCTGCTGGCAGTCAACCTTAACTCGAGCCTCTCCTGTCAAT
>JBCAUG010298748.1:0-17630 GCA_038406175.1 Haplosyllis leylae | reverse complement strand
ATTTTTCAGCCAAAGGTCACCAAAAGTTCAAAGGGCCATCTATGGCGGAGTGATTACGTAATCCCCTGAATGGGGGGATTACGTAATTACTCCGCCATAGTGGCCCTATATTCTCTATTCTCTGCTCACGGAAACACAAATTCTAGTCATGTGGGACAAATTAAACTTTGGCTGATCACAGTCTTTTTAACAATAAGTATACACGCTTTGTAGTACCCAGCAAGATTAATGTTGCCAACACACGTGAGTAAGTAAGGGAACCGTAGGGACTAAACAGTCAATAAAGTTATTCCGTATTTGAAACTGAATCTAAGGTGATGAACGCCAAATATTCTATTTACTTCCGCTTGTAGAGAAACCTGACCATGAATGTTGGTGGCACAATTTCATCAAAGGGTTAAACTTTCGAGTACTTAGAACTGCAGCCAAATAAGTTTTGACAGGTATGTAGCCGGTGATAAGCCTACCACCATAGGCTACGGAGCAACATCAAGTATAGGGTGGTGAGGTGAAGTGTGAACGTGAGGAGATGTCAAAAGCCATTTGCCCCTTCAATAAGTCATCCTTGATGGTTTTCTTGTAGCAGGAAGCGAAGTTGAACACTTTGGAATTCCTGACTAAGGCGAAAAAAGGTTTCCGACAGATGTTTTGATCAGCAATTACAACTCATTACACTTACGTAACAAAGGTTTTCCCTTCCAGACAAACATAATGGCCTAAGTCTTTGATTGCTAAAGTATACTAACGGGATATTATTTAAAATCGATTGTCTACTTTAAATGGCTGTTAATGCTTTCAAAAAGACGATGATCATTTGGGGCCAAAACTATTAGTTTTTTTTTATACCATATCCGATTAACGAATAAAACAATAGCGGCGCCGTTAGATTTTACCAATAAATTACGTCTCTTCCGTGGAAATAGCAATGCTGACAAAAACAACGTCAAAGATTGAAATTGGAGCGCGAAATTTGTGTTCAGTGCCACTAGTATCCTCCGTGCAGTGTGGGATTTCTTCAAGATTCTGCGAAAGTCTATGCATGTCATTTTATCAATTCCTTTCCAGATGCAAAGAGGCAATGAGCGAATGAGTTTCAAGCACCATATTGTTTTTAAATTTTCAGTATCAATTAAGCTTTATTCATATTGTAGCAGATGAAATATGACGATACCACACAGGTCTTGACTTTTATCATCCTTTCTAATTATTAATGATTAAAAAAGTTTATCTTTAAATTTTAACAGCGACATTTTTGAAACATCATAAATTGTAACTTTAGCTTCATATCCCAAACAAAATACTAACTTGTATTACAAAATAATTAGTTGATGTCATAACTGTAATCTGAATACAAATCTTGACTACACAAAAATATACGTCAATCATATTTTTCTGCAGGGTGTCTTCTTTTTGTAGAATCATGTACAAAACTTCATCTTCTGTCTACTTTCAGCGTGCAAATGTAACCTTCACGCCAGGCAATGCCGATTCAATATGGAGCTGTACAAATTATCAGGCCGCAAGAGTGGAGGGGTCTGCATAAATTGCAGGCACAATACGGCCGGGCGCAATTGCCATTACTGTAAAGAGGGGTATTTTAGGGACCAGTCCAAGCCCATAACTCACAGAAAGGCCTGCAAAGGTAGGAACTACCTTTATGTATCTTACTTATCTTCACTACAGAGTTTTCATCCTTTTTTGTCTTGCAGCCTGCAACTGCAACTTACATGCACGCCGGTGTAGGTTTAATAAGGAATTGTACCTATTGTCCGGGCGGCGCAGTGGTGGCGTGTGTCTTAAATGTCGACATCACACGGCTGGACGCCACTGCCACTACTGTCAGGAAGGATTTTACCGAGACCAAAGCAAACCCATAACACACAGTAAAGCATGCAAAGGTAGGACTGAAAGTCATCATAGGTGTTGCATTGTGTTGCACTATTACTACCCCCTTTATCCAAGAGAAAACTACCTTTCTCTTTCTGTGCTATACAACCTGCCTCCAGTCTCTTCAGGAATGTGCCTTGTTCTGCAGTAGAATCGTAATAAAAACCCCAATCTCTATACCACCTGTACATGGTATGTACCACTAATAATGCAAAATCCCAACTGCCCCCAGCTACAATTGAAAAGAAACACTCAAGAACCATTGTTTCTCCCCAGAAGATAGCTGGTGCTTTTCGCTCTGAAACTCGGAAAAACATGATTCAGAATCATGCTCAGAGTGAGACTTCAGACTTGGGAGATGAGAGTCAAGGGTGGTTGTAAAAATTCTATATATATTCACCACAATGGTGTGTATTTATCATGTGCTCTGAACCAGGATGCAGATTCTGATTGGGTTATCAGAGGGCATCATGGTCATCTGTTTGAATCAGTATAATGCTTATTCTCAATAATTCATATTCACTTTTAATGCATATTTGCTAATATGTATTATTATTTGCTAATATGCATTATTATTTGCTAATATGCATTATTGAGAGTATACATTACTCAGAATACATATGATTTGGAATAAATATGTACTATTTAATAAGTGTTATTTTGCAAATAACTGGAGATTCAACTTTTCAATAATGCATACTAGTAAAATAATGCTTATTTAATAACACATATTTCCAAAAAAAATATATTACAGTGACTACAGTATATTCTTAAAAATGCATATTCTCAATAATGTGTATTGAAAATATGCACTGTTGCAAATACACATTTTTGAGAATATGCATTATTCTGACCAAGACAGATCACCATCATGCTCTCTCCTCTAACTGTCAAGTATGAAGTTTCACTCAAAAGTCTTACACTGAGAAGAATTTCCCTCTGGGAAAGCACGCAAATGGGCACTGATTCTCATGTGTTACAGAACTGGAACCGAAAAAAACAGTCAAGTGCTTCAGCTGTGCCTTTTCATAAAATGGTACTACAGTTGATAAGAGTGGTTTTCTCCAAAAACAACCAACACTGATACCAGTTGGCATTTACTCGATCGATTTTAATCGATACTATTTCAATGTGTTAAAAGGTCACATTGGGAAAGTGCTAGCCAATGGAATGCACTAATTATTCTTCTAATGGTTGCATGTCTTTACCGTTAGATCAGGCTGCTTGCTTAAGGATATAGTAGTTAATAGTAAATGTAGATTTAAAACATAATGATATGTGTACTATTTAAGTTTTTTTATTTGTCACAATGTAGTACGAAGACTGTGTAGAATAGAATTTCTGTCCAGTCAAATTTTGTCCAATGCACTGCTGTGTTGACATTGTAGAGACTACGAAAAGACAGTTCAAAAACAATTTCGCAAATGAAGACAGAAAGGTTACTGAAAAAATATGTGTATCATTGAACTGTTATTTCATGTGTAATTAGGTAGTACAAGTCCAAATATAATCAATAAGTGAAACAGAATATCTTAATTAATAGTTTGATAATTATTCATTACCTTACAAGTTTAATTTTCAATGATAACGTTTAGTACATTAGACATTGAGGTATGAATGTAGCAATAAAATAATCTACCAGCATGATAAATTTTACAGTTTAAAAATTAATTAAGTGAGGCACTTTCTCATTTGAAGTTCTAGTAAGTTTAGAATAATTATACGTTATACTAAAAGCAACAACACACTAGATTTACCAATAATATTTCAGCATGGGTTGCTTAGTTTTTTAAGCTTTTTAATAGAAGCAGTGAATTGTAGGTTAGAATTTAGCTTGTTTAGGGGGCACATTTCTGAACTGACCCAAAATGTGTGCAATATCTTTGTGTCCACATCTGTGGTATCCTACCATCATATGTATCTGTAAGTTGTACATTGTCCTAGCTTGCTCCTGTACTTATCAACTTATTTGGCTTGTCAGTGTATTGGTGAGTGTCCTGTTTGACAATTCCAAATCACAAAAGGAAAATCCTGCGCCGAAGGGAAAATAACACCGGTCACCTTTGATGTATACACACGCGTGCTCTAAGTTCATTGGCTTGGACATTTTCAGTCTCCCCATCAGTGACCGTCGCTACCAGTTGTTCCCGAAAACCCAATTAACAAAGATTACAGGCCCCAGGGCAGAGAAAGTGCTGCTGACAATTTCATGCTCTGATCCTCCGTGAAATCACGTTACTTCCATAAAATGTAATAATGACACTGGAGATGCCGTTGTCACAAGTGATCTTTGTTTTCACTAGTACCTTTGTCATCACATAGAACATTGAATCTTAGTCCAATACAATACATGACCTGGAGTATACCCAGATAATAGAAAAATGTTGCAGCGGTTGAAAGAAGCCATGCAGAAATATGAAAATAGAAATGATTACACGGCGACATCAACAACAACATTGACTCAATCTCAAATCAAAACCTATGTCTTGCACACTAAATGCCAGGTAAATGAAAATATGTTCTATCTCCAGCCATAATTTTATCATGGCTGTCAAAGGTTCTTCATAAATGACTTATTTTCCATTGGCCAAAACCATGCAAAATGACTGGAGTCATTAATTACGCAGAAACACTTTCAATACAATTGATGTCAACTGAAGGCAATGCAGTAATTACTCATACAATGCACTCAATAAGCAGTATTGCTCAAAAGCGACAGTCTTTCCATTATCTCTAAATCATCTTCATTGACACAAATTGTCTAAATTGTAAAATCCCCACCCATAGGGATCAGGATTGTAATTTTCTGCATGGTTACAATTCAGTGAAGAACAATTATGACAAGTTGACTAACTGTTGTGGTCATCAAATGCGATGGGGGAGGAGGCGAAAGGGGGTAGTGGGAGTTAAGGAATTTTGCAAATCAGGTTACTGGACAAATTACGACAGAATATTGAAGAACTGATTGCTTCGCAGTTTCTGACGTGAATATCTGCGGAGAATATGAAGTTGTTCTCAAGTCTGACTAATTTTGGTACCTATCTGCGTGTGACGGTTTGGTTCGGTCTGGGTTATCGTCCAAACATGCCATATTCCCCATGTCTATCTGCCTCCCTTAAAATAAAAGTTTCCTGTAACAACCCCAAAAAGCTTTCCATAAATCTACTGCTATCTCGCAGTTCTTGGCAGTTCCGAACCATTTTGTGGTGTGTTGACAGCACAGTGCAGCTGCAGCTTTCATCACAGGAGCAGATTCGAGGGATAGCAGTTTTTCCTACATAACACCTAATCAGACGACTTAAAGGCTGGGCGTACCGGCCAATTAGCTAATAGTCAAAACTATGTCACTATTCCCAATTAGAAAAGTGGTAAGTCAGCCAGAAAATACACAAAAACACACATTTAGTAATGAAAATCTCAAGTTTTTTTTTAAAAGAAGAAGTTTGTAGAAAAGAATATCTTTTTCAATGTACCAATTTAAACTGCAAACTGCTTGTATCGTTAGCTTTTCAAAATACAATGTAAAGTATATGTTAACTTCCATCGAAACCAGTGATGAATCAGACAAATGTAATGAAGACAAAAAACTGGACAATCCTGTTAATCCAGAATCACTGAGATCCGGGATGTTGCAATCCTTCAGGCGAAACCAACCAGTTCAGTTGTCGAACACTTCTGGATTTTCCATTGAAATATTGAAGATTCTGCCCAGATGCGCATCAGCTGAGTCAATTTTTGAAACGTTAGTTTAGTTTCTTCGCCTGGTTTGTTCATAATAATTTCGTGAAATAGTCCTTTATTGACTACAGACTAAGTGTTTCTGCTTTGTTTGAAGAAATGGATTATCAAATTTCTCAACTCTATCATCTGGTAGAAATTCGACTTACTCTAAATACTCTACTAAAACTTTAGAAATTTACAATAATGACTACACACGTGGCGAAGCTGTTCATACAAGATATTTTTCTGATGATATTTTAAATGTTAGCGGTAAAAGAAACAAGGGAATACAGTTAAACCTGACGAGTACAGGAATAAAAAGAAGCAGATGAGTGGCATTACCTTGGTGGTTTATAGCAGATTGAATGCAAGGGAAAATCAGCCGAGATTCGTTCAAAGTAGCAGCTTTTGTGTGGGCAATGATGAGACTGAAACCTGAAAGAACAGAAGTATTCTTTCTCTCTCTGTCAAGGGATGATTTACTTTTCCAGAACTTCAATGCCATAATTAAGTTTGCTACACAAAAAAAAGCAGTACTTCCAGCTACATTTCTGTAATGCATGTTTTCGGCTTCTAAAATCGAAGATTAATTTATGGTACCTGCACTGACCCAAGACCCTGAATCAACTGGATGGTGCAATGTCTGTCCAAGACAAGACTGGATCATACCCAGCATTGGCAGTGGATGCGGTGGATAAAGAATCGGAAGCCCCTCATCCTTTACACATCTGCAGGATCTTAGCCAGACCAGACACACACAGTAATTTGTCAATTAGTGTAGCAATCAGTATCAAATAGCAGAGCTATGCTGTCTGTAGTCATGAGCAGAGGCCCCTAACTACCAGCCCCCATGTGCTACATGGTTTGTGGCCACAGAAGATTTATGAAGCCACTCGAAAGTTATGCTCTGGATCTGCAATGCAATTATGAAGGCCTTATGATCCCATTCTTGAACATGATCAGGTTTGGCCAACTCCACACCATGATGCTTGGACTTCCTTTATCTTTCAGAGACTACCACATAGTTGGCAAATAAGGAAATTGTATTGTGGCAAACCATGTGTAATTTAGCTACACCACACACAGTTCTTTAGGAATGAAAGTTAGATGACTTTGTGTCAAACATCACGTTGCTGTTTTTGTAATGAAGTGTTTGAAATACATGACCAAGTATTTAAACGACGTCTGCTATCTCCCGACTATGTTTTTCCTGCTTAGAGGCTCTTTCCCACCTTTTCGATTTTTCGCATGGAAAGTCTCTTCTTGCCATGCCCGTAGGATATTGCTTCATCTTAGTACAAACACTAATATTTTTCAAGGAGATGAGTCGTACAAAGCATACAATTGCAGTGAAGTTCTTGTCTAAAGTTTGATAAAGTTACCCAGGTCGAATGAGATCTTCGAGGGGAAAAACGAAACCATTTCAATACAAATATAGTTGTTGTTGCTCATTGTACATTTGGCGCCACAAATCTCTAGGAATTGACGGTGTTCTTTCGTTGACTTTTTAAACATGACAACTTTGCAAAAGACTAACATTTTCCAAAGACTAAAAGCAAAACTAATTGAATTTCATGTGCTTTTTGTGGCAAGAGCAAACAAATCTTGGGTCTTGTGAAATTCTTTAGAGCAGAACCATTCTCTATTGTGAAATATTTTTATACATTGATTAGGTATTTCCATTAGAAAACAATAACACTATTATGACAGCTAAGCTGCAATAGAAACATTTCTACTGTCATAAAACACCACTGCCTTCAGAAAGACAACATGTAAATCACCACTTAATGTCATCTTTTACAGACCAATCCCCGATCAAAAATCGCAACATCACAGGTCTTCTAAATTTGGAAGTTGTAAGTAATTTAATAGCATTTGATGCAGACATGCAGCAAACACATAGTGGTAACTCAGATTTCTTGACATTTTCAAAGGTAGGAAGAGCAGACACAAGTAATTGTGATCTCATAGAGTGGTTTATCTTATCAAAAACAACAATTTGAATGACTTAAGATTCTGATTCATTAAGGTCATGGAAAACTGAGTGAGAGACGCCCTGGTCCAGAATGAAAGATGCCCCAAGGGAGCTGGTGTCACTTAAGGTCCATACTAGGAAAAAGAAGTTATCAAGGGTGCAGAGAAAGACATTTCACACTTCATCAACTTGTATCTCCAGTCCCTTTCTTGATTTATTGACACTTCCATAATGATGTAAAAGATTGAAGGCTGTTAGTCATAGCAAACCAAGTGTTCAATTTATATGCAATATTAGATTAAGGCAAACCCTCCACCAGCATTTCCTTCTTTCTTGCTAAATAATTGCACAAAATTCCTGCATATGAAGTATGAAGGGAGTTGGGTATTGATATTCTAGGCATGTAAAAATCAAGTAAATCTACCATAGGTCATTATCTTTTTCACCATACGAAACGGAAGGTTGGCCAAGGCCAATGAGTTTCCTCACAATGAAGTTGTCTCCTATCAATCATTAGTATAGTGTGGTCCTGTAATTGATTACTATGGGACAGTATTTGGCACCTTAATGTATCATTTTGTCCCAAACTGGTCAACTCCAGACAAGTGCTTGATCAATTTCAGCGCAAATATTGCCATAAGTGGAATTCCAATCAAGTTATGTCTGAGTCTGGTTTAGGTCAAACCATCGGAGAAGCCAACATTTGCACGAAGGAACTTCACATTTACAATGGTAGTTTTAGAGAAGTCTGTGAAGAAAAAGAAATTATATGATTTTAAAACCATACAAGCATGTGAAGATTTGAGACAAAGTTAATCATAATGTTACTTTGAAAATTTTAACTTGTTTCATCTTTTTTCGTAAAACCTCAATATGAAACATGGAAGGGTCACCGTAACAGATAGAAATTTTAATTCTTTTCACACAAAGCAACACCGGAGGTGAAACCATGGGAAAAGGAAGAAACTTCTTTGAAGAAGCGAACAAGAAAGACCTTCGGGTTTGCCCCTTTCATCAACCTTTGATTTGCAGGCCAAATATTTGAATTTGTCTGCAATTGTGAGGTGCGCAAATCCACTTAATTCTCGCTACTATTGACGCATCCCCGGACTGTTGTCTCAGCAAACCTATCTCTGTAACAATGGAACTGAGTTTAACTATTTAAATGTGTGTTACACCTATTATTTTTTTCAGAATAGTATGAAAAAAGAGACGAGCTGTGCATCTAAAATAAGTCAGGAAACCATGAAACGTAACACACAATTTTCTTTCAGAGTAACATGTGATGCTGTGTGTGTTCCTGGGAATTTAGGGGACAGATCTATCTACCACTTTAATTTAATTAGCCAAATGCAACACAATAACTTGTTTCACATTTTTATGAATACTTAAAAAGTGCTTCGTATACTGTAAGAAATGACAGGTTAATCAAATATCCTTCAATTGTTGTCTCCGCTGTAGCCTTTTTTTCATGTACCAAGTATTTTCAGAAACTCAAGAGTTAATATCCGTCTTGTTTACCATCTTCCACTTGACAAAGTAACACTTTCACTTCTCAACACATTGTGAAAATACTTCACGATGATGAATATTTGTATTTTACAATTGATGTAATTTACCCATTTTTACACTTTTCATTAACAAAGCATCTTGTTTTGAAATGAAAATGATACTCATATTGAATATTTAACTGTTCATAGGTCAAGTAGACATAACCCCAATCAAACTTGTTCAAATATATGAACTACATTGGTGCAAGTTAGTTTTGTTTTTTTTTTTTTGTACATTCCGATTCAGAGCCCTCAAATTAAATTCCAGTTTATCGTAACTTCTCTGAAGAGAAAAACGACTAACAAAAAGCGCCTCGTTAAATAGCCTTCCCTTCAGAAATTTCTCTGCCGACTAAAAATTCATCGCTTGCAAACCGAATTCCACTGGGAATCTTTTGAAGCTAATGTAATCAGCTGATGAAGACACTCCCTGCATGGTAATGTTGCTTTCCCGTCGTTTCAATACACATCATCACAATGATGTCTTTATTAGGTAATTTACAGGGTCTTTTAAAGTCTTAATTAGAAGGTTGGCAATGTATTAAAAGTACAAGTGGTCTCCTTCCTGATGTGGGGCTCACTGAACATGTGGGTGTGATGCCACGTACACATTTGTTAAGTCAAAGTTTTCTTGAAAGGATGTTACGTTTTGCATAAAATTACTTTTCTATTGCAGCTTTGTATTTGTATACTTCTGTGCATTAATGTCATGGTAGTTGTTTACATTTGACATAAATAGCATTTGGCATATTGTATACATTTATCCGGTTCTTATTGTCATCTAAAGTGTCATTTAAAGATGAAAGCGACAACATTTTACTGGGCCATTAAGTTTATAAAATTTTCCGTTGAATTAATCAGATACAAAATCACGTTATAATAGAAATCATTGAGTTCTCGGATTTTGTGTCATTTTGAAGTGATTTCATTGTGCAGTCATATTTGATGTTGTTTTCTTAACGTAATGACAAGACGTTACATTAATTTGTCTTTCCTTGGTTCCTTTGGCAGCTCGCAATTAAAATGTGAAAGCTCCACAATTATCTCTTCCTAAATTGGGTATTTGTAGCTTGTGACTGTCACCCTGTCGGAGCCCTGGGGAAAACGTGCAACCAAACGACGGGACAATGCCCATGTAAGGACGGTGTGACAGGACTGACGTGCAACCGATGTGCCAAGGGGTACCAGCAATCCAAGTCACCAATTGCACCTTGTATCAGTGAGTAAAATTCTTTCTTAGTTCTTGAAAAGATTCCTACATGTACAATTTTGTTAATGCTTCTGTAAATATGTGTATTTTAATAACGAATAGTTCATATATGTCTGTTGATTTGGCATTGTCATTTAATTCCACACAAGATTTACCAAAGAGGTTAAATATCTGGATTCCATTTGAGCTTCTTTAGTTTCACTCATGAGTTTGCTGACCGTGAAGACGGGCAAGAATACTTTTTGTGGTTTCCTCTTGTGTCTGAAGGTTTTCAAAATTGCCTGTACTACATGTAACTAAACACAATGCGGCTACCAAAATCCTGTGCTAGTGGTGCCACGAATACCAAATTGTGTAGAGAGAATGTTCCTGGCGAGTTCGAGTTACCAGCTATGTGTTAGCCAGAATAAGTACAATTTGACAAGAATCAGGGACAAAATATGTTTTTTTATTCTGTGTGAATTTCAAAACAGATATTCAAAATATTTTTTTCAGTAAATGAACTTTAACCTGTTTCATTTGATACATTTATCTTGTTCAACCACATGTATTATTTGTAATGTCCAATATTCTGTCCCAAATTCTAATCAATTAGGGACAATCAATGAGAATACAGGACTGAATGTTGGACATTGCAAATAATATGTGCGTTTGTACAATAAATTAAATAGATTTGACTTGCACTTAGAGAAAATAATATATTTGGAATTTCTACTTTGAAATTCACATAGAATGAAATTATGACTTACATTTTTGTCCCTAATTCTATTCCTAATTCTGTACCTTATGCCATCTAATTATACTTATTCTAACTCATTGCTCGAACTCAAAACTCCAACTCGTAGGGAGAGAAGTATTTTTGTAAAATTTGTGAAAAACGGATCAGAAAACAATACAGGCAGCCCAACAGAAGCATTTTTCTAAATTTAAAAGTTACTGAATCTGGATAGGACGCGTCAAAGACACTGTCCTTAAACTTGTACCTTTCCGTAACCGAGGTAGACCTTACTTGCAGGAACAGAGGCAGCAAACGTTACACCAGGAAATGTTTTGGGAACCGAATCAAGTTAGTTTGTAGCCCCCAATTATATCATTTGGTGAACGTTTCAAAACAAAATGTGCCAAAGTGTTATTTGAAATTCGAGTATCTGATCAAAGATACCAAACACCAAACCAAAAGATGGGCCATTTTGTTTTGAGATAAACGTATTTGACTCAAGGATTGCATGAGGAGTTTTTCCAGACCTGCTTTGAACTGCATGAGGCTTTCGATCACTGTCTGGCAGGAAAAATACTGATTTGTTATTTGACTCTATTTTCTTATATTAAATGCAGACAGTTCAAAAGCAGAAGACTAACAAAGAACTTATTTCTGCTGTAGAGATCCCTGCACCACTGTGAAGGTGGTCTTGGAATATGTGTAAAGTGGTCAAATTGTGGGTCATTGATGTTTCTTTCCCATAATTTCACCACTCAAATGATCGGCCTTGTGTTTAGTAGTACGCTTGGACTACACGACGACATGGATGAATGAATTTAAATCATCATGAAATAACTTGTTCCATGTGAAACAACAAGTATACATCTTCCAATGTATTTCCTTGGCTTGTTTCACGTCTTTGAAAAGCAATGTGAATGGCATCACTCTTAAAAAAATCCCCTTGTTCTCAGATCTTAACACAATGATGTAAGTATTTGAAGTTTAAGTACGTGGTCCTCTTCTAACGTACGTACTTAGGAGAGCCTATTCAGCTTGAATGTAGGCCCCAATATTACAAAGGAGATGCAATTCATGTTACTTTAATTCATTTGTTTGCGACAATTTCTAATGCTTCTCAAACAGAAAAGCCTCACTTGATTACCTTCGACTTTTCAGTTTTTACGTTCAACTCTTTGACCTTCCTACGTTTGAAGTGGCTTTATTTTGTTAGACAACTAGGAAGGTGACTTGGCATAGCTAATTTTGCACAATACAGATTTGGCCTTTTCCTTTTTGATTCACATTTTTGCGTCAGGCGCAAAGCATGCCCAAATAAATCCCCCGTAAAAGCGAGTATAATAAATTAAATCTTAACAAAGAGTTTGAAAACCTAAACCATTTTCATTTTACCTTTTCTTCACTCACTCATTGATGTCTATTCTACAAGTAGACATACTGGAGTCATGCTGTATTCACACCTTTCAAATCACTTCTGTCTGAATTTTGTTTACAAGTGATTTACAACATATTCAATTTGATATCAGAAACGTCTACATTTGTCAAAACACTTCTCCTTTTATTGATTCATATATTCTTCATCTGTCAATACTCAGTTGAAATGTATACCTGTCATGAATAATAAGCTGATCTTTTTCGAAAGGACACCCTTTACTGCTTTTCTTTAATCTCAATGAGTCACCCAGACAGACAGTCTCTTTAAAATTAAGCAGTTTTCCTGTACTACAGACGAGGAAGTGAGTTTAATTTTTATAATTGTTATCTTTCTGCAGAAACTCCAAGACCAACACAGCCCGTTTGGCAAGGACCGAATAAAGGCGGTAGGGGAGGTAAATATAATATTACAATACTGATTTCATACTTTTTAGCATTCCAGAAAACTGGAATGCATATTTTACCTTTGGAAACAAACATCAATGGGGCTTTCATTCACCTATTTGCAATAGTCACACTCGTTTGTGAGACGATAATTTCCCAATTTGCGACCAATTAGAAGATATAAGATTTATAGTAGCTGAGACATTTCGCACCCAGGACATAGAAACGGCACGGGTTCTCTCGGTCATTTCTGTTGCTTTACACAACCATTGACACCCGATTTCTAAAGGCAGCAATATTCCTTCGAAACCACTCACTTCACAATGGTATTTATGGAACCATGGGCAAACATAGGAACTCCAAACAAATGTCTTGCATTTAGATGATCTTTTGTGTACTTGTGGGAAATTGTTTTGTGTCTTTGTAGCATTGCTCCTTCTGATAAATGACATTTTGATGGTTGTTAGGTAAGGAGTCGAAATTGCATTATCCATGCCACACTGCTGTAAAATGCAAATACGAGCAATTCGACAAGATGACCCTTTGATTAGACAGAAAGTTTCTCTCTTGACTTTAGCCAGAAATGGTATTAGTGTGTCAAATCTTTATATCCAGTGAAACATATCAGTATTTACAAGAAAACTACCTTAAACGTATTAATTTTACAATTTTCTACTCCGTCACTTTTCTTTAAAGTAAACAAATTGCTTTTAGCCTCGAGGCCGCAAAACACCAATTTATTCCAATTAATACTTTCCCACCTCGTACACACTCGTGAGTGAAAGACCATAATAGCATCACCCATGAGGTTGTCAACTAGTATTAGATCAAAGATGTCGACAGCTACTTAGTGTTAGAAGTCTTGTGGTGATTACACAAAAACTCTATTTTTTCCGCACCAAAAGTGGCCCTACTCCATTCCAACGTACCATATCAAAGGAAAATATCAGGTGCTTCAAGCCGACATGACCAAGTGAACTCACTGATCTTCGAATTCGGAGGTAAAAATTTATCAGGGTTCAGAATCATGAATATTTCGAAAGGTGCCTGAATTAGAACTTCGAACCGTAGAAAATAATTAACATCCCCTTCCACTTTTAATAATTGACTATTTTGGGATTAAGAAGAAAAGAAATATACTAATGTACTATCTTCAGACAATTGTTTCTGTCTGCAGTTGGTTGGCGACAGCAAATACAACCAAAATGACCAGAATTGGACTACATAACACATAATGACAAATAACAACTACAAAGGTGTCAGGTGTGCACCGCAATGCCTTCAATTTACCTCTCATAATCTCAAGGGAAAAGTTTGTATTAAACGAATTCCTATGCGCCAAGATGTTTAATTCTATGATGGGCGTGGATCTCTTACTTTGCAAAATTTGACAAATGGTTTTCACAATTTCTTTTTGAAATAACAAAACTCTATTGTGATCATCAGTTTTAGGCTCGTATTTAATTTAATAACTGTGGTTCACAAAGATAATTATACGGCTGGATAAAGAATTTGACAATGAAAAACCTTGGAATTTGACAATAAGAAATGAACCTTTGTGTAATTTACCCGACAATTATGCAATAACTGTCCATTTCACCACATAATTCTAACAATAAAAAACGAACTCAGAAAAAAGTGACAATGAAATCAATAACATTGTTATAACCATTACAATTTGCAGTTTTAAACCTCAGTGAAGATTCTATGCTGTTGCTGTGGAAGTGACAGTTACTTTTTACAGCACAATCTTGCCAAAATAAAGAGCAAATCAAACCTTGGAAATAACTCATATTCAGCCATGGTGGTCGGTAAAATGTAGGCTTTGTGGCATGTAGTGCGTAAGGTTGATTGCCCCTTCACATTATGGGTGCCAAGCCGAAAAATCAGCTGGAAAGGCTGGCAACATGGAGAATAATACTAGATGGTGGTAACGGCAAATAAAAAGATGCCCAAAACCACCCTTATTTTTGTTTGGGTAAAATTGCTAAGGAATCTAGAATGATAAAATAAACTCGGGTGTGGTACTTCTGACATTCTGACATCTGCAAAAAGAAGTAATGAAATTCATGATAGGAATATGATGGTTGCTTGCAGAAACGCGTGGACACTATGCATGTAATTTTTAAACTTTGCTATTGCGTTTTAATTTTTAAACCAGTGATATCTTTTCAATGATTTTACCTGTACATATGCTACAAAATGAACTGAAGTCAGTTTCACAATTTATCATGAATGGTTCCTTAAAAAACTATTTTACGTGTATTTACAGTATTTACGTGCAAGAAATTAGTACTCTATCCAATCCTTTTGCCTATTAAAGTTTACCTTGAAGAAAGACTGTTACCAAACGTAAATCAATGGGCGCTGCCCCAACAACCAGAGGCACAGTTAAATACACAACCTCAAAAGTCTAGTTGATTAACTAAACATAGAAACGTAACAGTTCATGTCCATAAATTTTGTCCAGTTAGAACTATTCATAGACTACACGGCAGGATACCCAGAAGCGTACTGATGTGTACGTACAATAAAGTTGTAAACAATTACAATACAATTACAATGTTTCTCTTATCACTTCTTTGCTCCAAAACTGAACATAGCAAATTCCTTGAATAGGAGATGGATGAAATCACTTTATGCCCGTCCACCATTGACATCTTACTATTCATTTCTTTGATCAAATAGTCAAATGAAACGAGAGTTCCTCAGACCCAAATGTTATGACAGTGTGACATGGACAGTGCTAATGTATTTTCCGTGTCCCTTTCTTATTTTTCTGTCTCTTTCTTGTGTTTAGGTGAATGTGGAAAATGTAAGTCGAGCCAGAAGAAGGTCAGCATCAGTAAATACTGTAGACGAGACTTCGGTAAGTTTGCTAATTGTCTATTTGTTTTCTTAGAACATTTCTTCACACCAAAATGTTTACCATCAAGACTATTTCAAAAGAATAGTGATTTGGCAAATGGTTTGCATTGTTCAATTTTTTCAGTTGTACATACTACATAATAAGAAGGAAATTGCTCAATCCCAGATTTCTGTATTTCATGTTGTTGGTCGGCAGTCCATTCACACACATGAACCCTGTACCCCTACTAACTACTAAGGTACTGGAAACAATTTTTGTGAGATGTCGTATAAACACCATAAAAATAATTTCCCCAGCCTGAGGGATCAAACCCCAGGGTTTAAAAAAATCTTTTCAAGCAGGCCTTATTCAATGGGCAACGAAAGTGTCAGCGAGAATTGCTCGACATTCTTGTCAGAAAATACATGAGGGTCCACATTGGACTTCCCATAAGGTCTGCTCTCGGTCTTAAAACCAAGGTGGATTTTTCATCATCTGCCCGTTTACTTTGCCCTTTTTCAATTACATATTCACTTCCTGTGTTGATTCCAAGATTCACACCCGAGTGATTCACCTGGTTCACTATGTAAATGTATAATTAGCTAAACTAACACCCTTACTCGTGTTCAACAGAGGAGAGAAGACTAAGTTTTAGATTTTGATGCGGAGAGGAGAGGAAAATCTGGTTCTTATGTAACATTTTGTGGGACACTTACTTCAAAACTGAGCAATAGTTTTCCAAAAATCCCTCTAATAATTTCCGTACATTAGCCGCAGCTCGTACTTTGTCAAACTGAATATTGGTATTTTAGAAACTATTATTTGCAGTGACATCATGCAAAATATTATACAGTACAACGTTCTGGACACAATTTCTATTTTGTATTCATTTAGATATGTGTTCTCGAAGTAAAAAATATTTGAATGCTTTCAGACCCGGCTGTATGCAACACCCATATGACATTCCGGTCGTATTGATCCAATATAAGAAACGATAACAAAAACACACAAGTGCTTCTTTTGAAGAATTATGACTGGCTATTTTGACGATCCAGGCAAGGAATAACGGCATTATGTGGCTGAAAGGCCTTTATCTACTTTTACAAGGCTTATCAAAATTTAAAGTGCTGGAAAAAGAAATGTTGGAGCACAAAAGATGGAAAACATGAATTCAATTAAAACCTCAAGAATTCATTCAAAACGGAAAAGAAACTTTTGGCGGATAGTACATGACTGTGCTAGGGTTTTGTCTGTGTTTCCTTAGCATAATACCTGGAATCCCACGTGCTCAATATCAACAGTTACAACTGACAAGAGTCCGCAGATTAAAGTTTTAATGTCATAAAATGTCAGTTTACAATTTATTTGGAAATCATTAGTGATGTCTGCACAACTTGAATTTATACCCTCATATCCTCATACAGTAGGCAGGAAACTGCTCCACTAAAATATGTGCTAAAAGTGCCGTTAAAAGGCTGGAATATGAGTGAAATGTGGTTAGGATTATGGAATAATATGTGGTAATACTCAAGGAGCAACATCTAAGGGATTTAGGCTAATCGGAAGAGAAAAGAAGAAGATATAACCTATACAGTGAGCGATATCAGCAGAATTACAGGACGCAACAGAAATACCTAGAATATAAGGCATCACAGGTAGTAACAAACCCTATGTTTACTGTACAAATAATCAGGAACATAAAATGGAATAACGATAAATAGCAGTGAAAAAGGGAATGTCTGGAAAGAAATTTAAACAAGAAGCCCATGGGCTTTATGCAGAGCTGTTGTGGCTTAAATTGTCAAAAAGATGTCAATTGGCAAATAGCCAAACACCTGGACTATGGAGGAGGTTCACAAAAAAAATAAATTGACACAATGAGGTTCAGACATGTTTATGTCAAT
>JBCAUG010298637.1:0-17630 GCA_038406175.1 Haplosyllis leylae | reverse complement strand
TCCCCTCCACCTTCCAAAAAAAGTGACCAAAAAACCGTCCGTCAACCACATAGGTAGCTCTGACGAGCCACCAATGATCATTGAGCAACAGTCGCATGAAATAGTTGTATGATAAATTGATTCTATTTCCTTGTTTTCTCCATTGACGACACAGTATTAATTTTTAACAGTGTCAATTATTTAAAGAAAGGCGAGTATTAGAATTCTGATGAATGATTTAATTCCACATTGTGTGCAAGACTGTTCGATCTGCTGATTACATTAATTGCAAACTATTGTATTCTTGTGGCATTTTACAATGTTGGCAGTTACGTATGCCATTAAATGACACTGGTAGATTCAGAAATCTTTCCATAAAAACTACTGAAGAACATAGGATAATTACTGCAACAAAATAGGAATTGCAAAGACCATACGCTAATGTGCATTTTGCATGCAGGACAAGAAGGATAAAATCAAGCCCTCTGCTCACGAAAAATCATACCTTGTTCCAAGTACAGACATCATCAAGTCCAGTGTATTTGTGGACCCACAAATTTATTATTATCCACAAAATGTTTTTAAAAAATTAAAGAGAATTACAGGATCTCAAATTTAATTTTCCTTAATTAATTTTTTTGTTAGCTGTATATTTTGACACATGTTTTTCAGACATATCGCCCTAACTTCCTGAAAGTTTGTTACTTTTAGTGGCAGCGTCCCTTGTAAAAACATCCAGACAGATGTGACAGATACTTTGCGGAAATTTCTGTAAAGAAAATATGAAGAAAAACCACACGCACAGACATTTCAAACTCATGCTTCAGTACCACAATGGAAACCCCCAAATTGCACGCACACAGTTTTTCCTTATGTCTACCGCCAGAGTTGACGGCATGTTATTATTGTTTTGTCTGCTTACATAATGGATACAAATCTAATCTTCCTCATCGTTTTTTGCAGGATGTACTGCGAGAGCCATGGGTACAAGTTTCTGAGTCAGGCGGATTTTGGTAAAGTGATGAAATGTGTGTTTCCCAACGTGAAGCCAAGGCGACTCGGGCAGAGGGGACAGTCCAAATATCCTTTCCTAAAAAAAATACTAAATTAATTCACAAATGTTGTGTAAGTGGTATTATTTTGTATTTAACAAAAACACGATTGAAGTAGTTTTTCACATTTACGTTACAGCGATGTGAATGCTGTTAAAAATTCAAGTTTTTATTTTTCCAAATAAATGGTGGGAGCACTACCCAAAACGTGCAACATTTGAAGAGTTGACGATCTTACTTAGGGCCCGTTTACACTTAGCGTTTGCGACACTGCTGCGAGATCGCTCCCAAATCAAATGTATGAATTCTGTCCAGTACTGTTACACCAAGCGTCAGCAACTGTGGCTTGGAAATCGCTTTGCAACCCATGCTGAGCGAGGTGGCAGACACGTCGCTGTCGCTAGATGTAAATGGGTACTTACTTTGCACTAGGATTCCCAATAAGTCCTATTGTGTGTGGGTTCTGTGTTTTCTACTGCACTCTGTAACTGATTTATCAGATCCTGTTCAGTCAAACAAGGAGAAAACAAGCGTACTATTGTGATTTATTCAGGAAGTCCGTTCATAACAAGTATCTATCAATGCCACCAAAAATCAACGTGCCACACTTAAGTCTCATGATGACATTACCGTTCAAGTTCTCCCAGCTGTGATTAAAGAAGTTTAGCGCAGAACTAAACTCTACCTGAAAACAGTGTCCAACCTCTATTCATTTGGCGTAGTATGACGGGCACATGATTTGTGATGCTGCGTTGGGTAGACTTTTGTTCGTAGAAGCGAAGGACAATGATCTGTTTTGACCAAAAAGGACTATCTTATTTGTCGAAATTCAAGGGCAGTGATTTGTCTGAAACAGTTGGAATATCACATCCCCTCTTGTTGGAATCCTTAACAACAGTGTAGGCATTGTTATGGAGGCCTCCGCAAGAAAGTCAACATGAAGCCACCGATGTTGCCAGAGATCTCAGTCCTTAGGAACGAAGAACAGGTATGTAATTCCTACTGAATAAAACAAGTGTACCAAAAAATAACGTCGTGATGTTAACGTCACAGTCTAGCCCGTTGATAGGTGACTAGACGTCACGACGTCATCTCATTATTATAAAACCAGGATTATTGCCTCTTCAAGATTGACCTCAAAAAGTCAAATAGATGAAACAGCTGACTCCTTGCGAACCAGCGATGAAAAAAATAATATGTTTGTTAGAGCGGAACCTCCTCCGTATGGCCATTCTCGGACTATCACTTCCCTCTTGTAACTAAAAGATGGGTAACATGGTCACTTTTTTCAGCTGTTATAAGTCTGAAAAGGGCGACTGTACAAAGGAGGATAAACTGTACTATCGCAATGTCCACTGTTACAACAAGAGTTTACCGTCATAACAGCTGGTATTTAATAGTGAGGGAAGTTAATGCAATATCACATTTCAGATATGGAAGATCAAATTCAAAATAGCTGCTCATATTTATTTGCCACTAACTTAGTTACTTGACACCAATTGTCGATTCATACAGAAAAACACAAGATCAACAGTCCTGTTTAATATTTCCCCGTAGTCAGTGTTAATGGCATATATCAAATTTGCTAATAATCCATCTGGTAGTGATTTCGCTTTTGCTCTCGCTCAGTGGAAACGAGCCCAAAGGATCCATTCACACTGAGTGTCAGCGTCAATGCAGAATCACCGCTGCAATGACGTTTAGTGATACTTCTCTCATTGGAATGAATAGCATCGTTAGAAATTGGTAATCCTATTCACAAGTGACTCCATTGATTTCAATGAGACAAGTATCCCCACTGTCATCACAGCGTTCCACGTCAATTCCACTGTCATCACAGCGTTCCACTATATTGACTGACGTTAACGGTTGGTGTAAACAAGCTCAAAGGATTCAAGGAAGTTTTACTGAGACAATACAAGTGTTTATTGTACAACAATCTTACATTTCAGCCCCAAAGCTCAACGGGAGGTTTAGAAGACGGGGAGCTACTCAGTTCTTCGTGCCAGTTGGTGTGTGAATGGGCTCAGAAGCTGCTGAACCAGAACTTCGGTGGCATCCGGGAGCTGGCGGAGCACCTCGTGTCCAGTAACTACGTCAACAGTCGTTCTATGGCGGCCTTCACGTTGCTCGCGGCTGGACGGAAGAATGCACCAGTTACACCCGCACCGACGTCCAGCAAGAAACAACCACAGATACCCCACACAACAGGTAACGTTATGGTGCCGTTCTTTATCGTGGTTTTATCGTTTCAAGGTCTTTTCTCAAACAGCTTCATGAAGGTGAGATATGGAACCGAAATTCATGTTTTATCGTCATAATCTTAATTCTCAGCTTGTGACAAAAGCGGAAACCTGTTAATGACAGGTGACGCTCAAAACAGGGTGAAGGTTTGTTTACACCAAATGGCACCGTGCCCATCAAAGGTTAAATTGGGTTCCATAGTAACAAGTGGAGGTGTTTGCATTATCATCTGGAATGGGTCATAAAATGGAATGAATGGATTCCAGATCCATTCTGTCCATGAACGTACCGTACCCATCACCATTGCCACAGTATCAAACTTTGACGGGTAAAATGCCGGTGATGTTACATGTAAATTGACCTTTAAGCCATTCAAATGCAAAACTTATCGCAAGACAAGTCTACGTGACACTTCAAATTCTACGGTTTCTAGTTGCAGGGAACGCTGGCGGAAGTTCAGGAACTAGTCACAGTAATCCTCGACACAGGGAGACGCAGATTCAGCTGCAGCGGAAGCTACAGGAGCGGGGAATGTTGAGAGAGCAAAAGCGTAAGCTCGAACAACAAAGATCTGAAATTGAGGCTGATAATGACAGTTGTGATAGCAACGATGCAAGTAATAGAGACTCGATTACTATGGCAACCACAGGAAGTACTCAGGGAAAAGCAACGGCAGCAGGAGGAAACGATGGGGGAGGAGGTGGTGGTGGGAGAAGTAGGGTGGGGAGCATTGGTGGTAGGGGTGATTTGAGCAACAGCAAACACCATCAGCCACCCATTACCCCGCAAAAGCTTATTCTCCCCAAGACGATGACCAAGATCAGCCCAGGTTCGACAAGTTGTCCGGGAACACCTCAGGGATCCACCGTTAAAAGTTCGGGAGTGGCGGCGGCGGCGGTCACGGCTTCCCCGGCGGCGAGCAGTGGCGCTGCTCAGCAGATCCTAGTCTTCTCCCCCACGGCGCATTCAACGCAGCTTAACTCCCAGCCATTACTCATACTGTCTCCGCTCAATCAGAAGGGAGGTTCCCAGCAACTGCAACAGACTACCGGTGCCATACAGACCACGCAGCAAGTCAATATTATACCGCCCACCAAGGAACACGGCGTTGCGCAGCTGCACCCAGTGGCTGTTACTCTGCAATCACCGTCGTCGCAGTCATCATCGTCCTCAAGCTGTGGGAGTGAAAGTAGTCAAAATACCACGCAGGCCCCCGCAGCTGCAGCAACAACTGCGGCCAAATCTATGGCTGTGCTAACAACCTCTCAGCAGTTGACGACATCACCAGCTGCTGCTCTTGCCACCATTCCAGCGGCTACAACTCCAACTGTATTCCAATTTTTACCCAACACCCCTACCACTATCACTACGGCATCCGTTCCAAACAACAACAGCACTACTAACAGCAGCAGTGGCAGTGCGTCTGCAAAAACTGCAACGTCACACATCACTTCTACTGTGACGTCACAAGGCCAGGTACCAGTGCAAGTGCAACACACACCTGCCAATGCTAAGTCAAAGGTCAAGGCTACTACCACCCCAAGCAGCAGCACTCGAAGCACCACACAAACCACCCCATCTGTCTCCTCCCTGACCAAGGCCTACAGTGGCCCGATACTCACTAAAGAAAACGCACATTCATTACTTTCCGAACAGTTCAACAGCCGAAGAAGTTTGTTATTCGATAAAAAGACGTCGGCTTCTTCATCGTCTTCTGACGGCGAAAACGCAACGGCGAAGAAGTCGTCTGCAACAGCAGCAACGTCGCAGGATGTTGCAAAGGCAATTAATGGCCACCAGGCGTTAAAAGCGAACGATACGAGTCCGATATCAAAATTACCACAAACTAATGGTAAAGATAACAATAAAAGTATAGGTTCGCCTGTGGGTGGAATCAGGAGCCCTCTGGCCGCTGACAAACAGGGAAACAGAGGGAATAGATTGGTTAGCAAAACAGTGTCTTCGTTACTGAAAGAGCAAAGAGGGAGTAGTGGTCTGAATTTGGAAGGTAAAGCAGCCTATGTAAACGATAGACGGCCCGTTTCGGAATTACTACGCGAATCGCGGGAACGTCAGTTACGACAGTTGGTTGGTAACGTAAACGTTACTAACCTCGGGACACCAACCTTGTCTCCAACCACCGCTGTAATGATCCAGACGGTGACCATCAGCAAGACGAGTACCGCCAGCGGCGTGGAAACATCTACCGTGCAATCTACACCGCAGACATCCATACCAAACACCATCTACCTGAAGAAAAACAGCAGTGGCACGGTGACGTCAGCCTCCACACCCAGGCTAGCGACACAACATCAGGGTAGCCCCGTGCATGTGATAAGCATACCCAAGAGTAGTGGTACCATAGCGGATGATGTCCTCAATCCCAATGTGTCTTTGGCGCCAAAACGGATGCTGAGCACGGAAGGAGGACCCAGAAAGCGGTTCTGCAGTGGGGACGGACACTATGATATTTTACAGACTCCCCACGGCACCCTCGAGGTCCTCAAAACAGAGACCAGTCCTGACGGTAACTTGAAAATGAAGCTGATATCACATCCTATACCGTCTGCATCTGGAACCAGCAGCGTCAGAGGAAGAGCAAAGCACGCCGTCCCCAAACCACCACCACCGACGGCTACGATTACCAATGCAAACGGAATAAACTCAAAACTAGAAGGGCGAAAGAGGGACATCAGTATTTGCTCGGACAAAGACGGCTTCGATTATGTTGCAAACGAACCCGATATAGATCTTGCCGACATCAATCCGTCTATAACGCAAATGATGGGCAACAATAACCAGGATGACAAGGTTAAGGGGAGTGGTGTTGGTGTTGGTAATGGCAACGGTGCTCAGCCATCTGTTGCTATGGAAACTTCACAATCAAAATCACAGTCGCAGCAGGCATCATCACAGGTGGTCAATTTGACGGCGAAAGAATTCGAGGAAGGTGTGAACCTGGCGCAACAACAACAGCAACAAACCCTTGTTAACAGTAGACAGCAGCAACAACAACTACAACAGCAGGCGTTGCAACGTGTATTGAATCTTGCTGCACAGGCTGTCAACGACAATAAAAAACGCAATTTGTTGCAGAATGCCATTGCTCAGGGACAGACGCAGGGACAGGCTGTGGAAGCGCTGGCCGCAATACTGGCGAATCAACAAAAGGTAAAACAGCAACAGCAGCAACAACAGCAGCAGCAGCTATTGAAGTTGCAACAGCAACAGCAGCAGCAACAAGCAAACTTTAGTTTTCTGTCCCAGCAGGATAGTGGGTTGAACCTGCAGGAGACGAGTGATCAGATTAGCACGGATGTGAATCAACAACAGACGAAAACCGGACTCAGCGCCGCGCAACTCAATGAACTGTTGCTGGGCGTTTCAAGCGACTTGATGCCTGAACTGAAAAGTGACGTTTTGTTAAGTCAGGCGGCGGATACATTCCAAGGGCGGCTGATGCGGTCTCGTAGTCTGTCAGGCCCCGCTCAGAGGAGGCCTCCAATCGCAGGAGTCACCTCGATGGACGACATGGCTCGACAGAGAAGTATGAGCACCATTGGGTTTGCACCCAATAATCTGAATTCGAGCTTGCTAAACGCGTTGCAACAGGCCCAGGCTCAGGCAACAGCAGGTTCCACAAGTGTCCCTCAGAGCCCCCTGTGTTCTACACCCATGCAACAGCAACAGTCGCCAGCTATGAGACCTGGGTCGATGTCTCTACCGAACAGTAGGCGATCGTCCTTTGTGGGCAGCTTGAGTTCCAGTCCGGTAGGGATGATGTCTCCTGGTGGTCCAAACTCGGCCCAGCCCAGCGCTCCCTCAACCCCGATCTCAGTCATGTCCCCGGGCATGAACCCAGCTTACCGGAGCATTCCAGCGAGCCCCGTGGAGCCGTCCAACTCGTTCATGCCCATCCAGAACATCTACCAGGATTCCTCGGCCGCTGTCAACCTTGTGCGACCCATGGTCACAGTGGCCAGTGTAATGGCGCAGGCAAATGTCTCGAATCCCCAGTTGGCGCAAACGCCTTTGCTTCAGGGCAGCGGAAGCGGGTTCGTTCCATATCCGCTCGGTACCACGACGACAAAAGTCGAGCAAGATCTGCAACAACAGTTTGATCTGAGCACGGATAATGCTGTTGCTGCTGCCGTGGCGGCAAATGCACTTGCACAGCAGCTGCAACAACAACAGCAGCAGCAACAACAACAGGGAATTAATCTATCAATGAATCCTTTTAACAATGCAGTGCAATCCGCGATGCTGTCGCCTCAAAATCAACAGCAACAATCGCTTACCATGCAAGGTAGGAATCCACCTCCTGCGTACAATGTAGCGCTGCAACAACAGACAAACAACAACCAAAATATTGGTCCCCAACTAACGCTGCGTCAAAGGCTTGAGCAACATCAAAAGACGATCGCAAACAATAGGAGTAAAGAAGACGGCAAATTCGCCCCGGTGAGCAGTATAAAACCGGTGAAGCGGGGCGGTAAGGGCAGCAAACCCGCCGCTTCAGCTAAACGACAGAGACACAGGTCCGCTCAGCCGGCTATAGGACGTAACAACAGCGGCGGTAACGTCGCCTCCTCGACGGTTTCCGCGGCCCAGTCCCGACCGACGGCCGGTAAGAATGCGCTGCTCCAGGCGCTGCTATCAGGGACGACTCCGGTTGCGAATCCAAGTCTCCAGACAACTCATCACGCCACAGGTAGGGGCTTGTATGGGAGCAACTACTTAGAAATATTTCACAGTAGAACTCATATTTACGGTCACGTCTGCTCATTTTTCGGTCTATCAATATGTGACCTCACAAGAAAGGGTGTACTGTTAGCTAAGACGACCCCCAAAGGGAAGATTCACTGGTTGTCCAGGTATTCATGGTTTACTTTTTGAAAATGCAAGTAGATACTGCTATTTTGCTGGAAGAGACTGACGGGAATGGAGAATGACTTGTTTTTTGTCTGAGCAATATTTGCTGTTCTGTATTTCTGTTGCGATGAGTATCAATGCACAGGCTGCGTATGTTTCATTTAATTAATGTAATTGTGGGTGAGTCTTCTAAGTCAAGTTTGTAATAGTTTCAAGCTGAATGACCCGTTTCGTTTAATTTTGATTGCACAGTTTCGGATCATATTGTTTTCTATTTGTTGTCAGTACACAAGAAGTGAAATTAAAATTATGGGTTTTTTTGCAGGTCACAAAGTCACGTTCAACCTTCCTGCGACAACAAACACGTATTGTCCAATGAACAGCGGAGGTGGTGATAGCTCTATGACGTCACCCATGGGGCCCGGGACGCCGGAATCCCCGTTCTCACCGGAAATCCAGAACATCCTGGATGACGGAGGGATGAGTGGTGCGGGAATGTCCGGTGGAATGAGCAGTGTGTTCCGCAGTCATTCCGTACCAGTGCAGGACATGCTGGGTTGTGCAGGTAAATCAACTCTATTGTGAATAAAATTATCAGGGAGTGAAGAATTTCACTTTAATGGTTCGTTCGCTTCCCGCCAAGCCTACACGGATTTCATTTCTCCAGCAAATGCTGAAAAGTTTTGTCCAAACTCAGACCACTTTACTATACCAAATGAGTGCCTCTGCTAGCCACTCTTCTTACAAAATTATGTATCAATTGAAACATCCACTACCAACAGCTGTGAAAAAAATTAGTGACTTGCTCTGGGTGTCCAAAAACTACCCAAGGACACACACATAGTTTTACGGGATGAATTGGTGACAAAAGCGCCAATATTTGTTTTAACAGAATTATATCATTCTAATTTTCAGATGTAAACGGCGATGATGCCTATGACTTATTAACGGGTAATGTGTCAATACTTGACCAAGCGCAGCAACAGCAACAACAGTCGCAAGATGACAACAACGCCACCGCAGTTGCCCTCGCGGCTGATTCGGCAGCTCTCAAGTCGGACTTGACGAGCCTCTTGAACAGTAAGTTACAACAGGATACGAGCATGGACGCCACCAGGGGGCTACACTTCCTTGGAAACGACGATTACAATGCAAAACGTAATTTGACTTTGATGTTGGAGTCGAAACAGATGAGTCAAGGAAGCTCCGCATCTGATAGCAACAGCGGAGTGAATCTGTTCGATGACAGCTTCGGTTCTGGTAGCTATGGCAACACGACTGAACAACAACAGCAACAGCAGCAACAAGGGATGTCGTTGTTTAACAGTTACACTCCAAAGGGTGACGTGACGCTCGCCTCTGCGTCGCTTTATGGAGACAGTGATAAATATATTCGGAGTACCAGGAGTGGGCAGTGCACCCCTGGGGGCCCCACCCCACCGGGATCCCAGAATCAAACACCAGACCTATCCCAGGAGCTGAATGTTGCAGCTATGCAACAACAACTCCAACAGCAACAACATCAACAGTCACAGCAACAGCAAGTCACGAATATATTCAACTCGAATTCCACTTCAGGAGGCAGTGTGATCGCGGCCTTGCTGAACAGCACGGGTTCCAGTCTAGTGGACACCCCGTCTAGTCTGGACACCTTGAGCGGGCAGGATAGCCGGGAAAGCCTCGGGGACCCGTTCCTGCACGGACTCACGGATACCGTCACGGATATTACGAGCGACTTGTCAGCCAGTCAGTCCATGGACATGGAACCGCTGGATTTTACCTTTTCTAATGTTGATACCGTCATGACTCAGATGGTACCACAAATATAAAGCGCGTTCGTTCTTGTGTCTCTTGAAACTACTACCTTAATAACCTCTTTTGAAGGGATACCCTTTTGGGCGGATACCTCTCAAATTGCAGAAAAAATTGACAGCTATTAATCGTTTACAGTCAATTCATTATTGAAAGTACTTGTCAATTCTGGATTACAAAGTGAAGTGTCCGCCCATAAGGGTTCCGCCTGTTATCTGCAGAATTGCAAAATGCGAATGGTGCGTAGTTTGTCATCCATGCGAATTTGTACCCATACGATTAAGACAGAGCCACTTCTTCCTATTTAATAACTAACACAATGTTGTTCTTTCCTTCCATTTTGCATGTAAAATTATTTATTAATGACATAACTAAAATTCTGCATGTACATATCATATTTTTATAAAAAAAAATTGCAGTTTGTACAGTTGTAAGCGGCTTTAATGCATGATATCTACCATGTTGTATTTATATTCTACGAGGCTGTAAGAAATTGTGTGGGTACACATTGGCATCGCGTCAAACTTCTCAATCGAAAGTGTTCTACATCGGTCTTTACACAAAAGCAATAGAATGAATTTATTTTTGGAACAGAAGGAAAAGATAACCTTTCGAGTTTATCGTCGTAAAAGATCTGCTACTACTGTGATTTTAAATATTATAAAGTCATACATGAGGCAGTGGTGATCTCCCTTTGCTTACACAGCCACCTGCCATTTCCAGCCACTTTAAAGCTGTGTTTACACTTAACGTCTGCGCTTGCGTCAATGTCAACGTTTGCATCAAGTTGTGTATAGAGTGAATGGTGACACAAATGCACACACAGAAAATCCATTCTCTGCGTCAATGTTTACGCCACCATTAACAGTGTTACAGTTGACGTGAACGTTGACCTTGACGCAAACACAGACGTCAAGTGTAAGCAGACCTTTAATTGCACGACCACCTGTCCTACACCCATCCATCCGTGAACAAAATCCCATCTGCAGAACTCATAAGACTTTAGTGCTCTGAAATTGTTCATGTGATAATACCTTGTAAAATGTGAACACTGGCTGCAGTACAGTTGGGTATGTCTGCACATGACAAATTTACTTGCAGTTTCCAAATCAAAAATAAAGCTACACACATTAACCTTCAATGTATATCATAATTGTCTTTCATTGTGAAAGTTGTCGAAAAGTGGCTGTAAATGACACGTTACACCGTGTTAGAGAACGAGATCTCTCAGGAAACAAAAAAATAACCAACCTCACCGGCAAAGTTGGGACGACAGGGCATAAACAACCGCTTATCTTGTCTTGTTCAACATGTCAGGGCTGATTCACACCGAGCAAGGGCGAATGCGAATTTTTGATTTGAAGTTCATTTAAGCTCTGTTTACACTTTAACGTCTGCGTTAGCATCAATGGCAAGGTTTGGGTCAACTGTAACATTGTGTTAATAGTGATGCAAACATTGACCCAGAGAATGGGTTTGAACTCATTCTCTGCATGTGCATTTGTGTCACCATTCACTCAATGTAAAACTTGACACAAACATTGATGCTGACGCAGACGTGAAGTGTAAACCGACCATTACTCTGAGCTAAAGAGATGCCCTTCAAGATGTATCCTTCAGAAAATCAACTTGCTGTTGATATGAAGGTAGCGGCAAAGAAAAAAAATCGTAATTTCGCTTTCGCGTTTACTGTCGCATTCGCTTAATGTGAACAAACCCTGATGATGCATAATATAGAAAACAGAACCTCTGATCAATAGGACAAACCATCATTGCCTGTGTATGCAAATTAACAAGAAATGCTTATTGAATATTCTCACTGAAGGAAATATAGGCCTCCGAAATGTGCAAAAAAGACTTAAAACTATTTTGAATACTGTGAGTACATTGGTGTGTATGTCTGGGGGAAAATGAAACAGAAACTGAAAGTCATAAACAGCTCGTATGTTACCGATTTAGTCGCGATAACTGACTTAAGGGCTTATTCACACTCTTGTTTACGTAGTTACATTTGTGATGAACAAGGCCCAGCTGTATTCAGAATATTGAATATAGAGCCATGTTGGGTTTGAAGGAATGCAGGTTGTGTTCATTTAATGTGATAGGAAGTTGGTTTGAAATAGAAACCTGCCAAATAAAGGAAGTGGTGGTTACACCGGGCCGACAGAATGTTAATTTCACTCAACAGCTTTGGTCGTTGAGATGCATTGTAATGAGTTACACATATCACATCAATGTTTATAGTATTCAGAATAATATCAAGTCGCCTTACAATCTTGCTACTACCCAGAAAGTGCTTGTAAATGTTATAAATATTTTTGCATTTAAAATGCATTGTACACAGACCATAGTTGAATAGTATAAACGAAAGGAGATAATTGTAAGAATTTTGAAATTGAAATGTCGTTTGTTTATATACAGTTGTTCCTTATCTGAAGTTCAATATTAATGATATGTATATTTTAAGTATGTTACATATTAGGATCCCATCCCCAGTACTTTACCGACCAGGTGTTTATATAATTATTGTATGAATCTAGCTTAATTGATGCGGTAATGTCTACCTTGAGTGAGAAATGTGAGACTTTTGCGTTTCCTTCACATTGACTGGACTATTTGGCTTTGATCGGACGGCACCTTTTGAAATATGAAGGATAATTTTTAATGGCAAAAGCGAAATGGCGTTCACGTTCGTTTTGGAATGATGTGAGGGAGTGTGTTGTGAAGCCTTGTTCACACGTACTGAAACCGAAATTCGGCCCATTAAAGTTTTAATATTACGTCAATGGTGACGGCGATTTTGATGGGCCAAATGAAGGATAGTCTGCAAGCACATTGAGTTATATATTAAACAGATGACAGTTGCCAAACGTTTACTCATAAAGAAGTATCTTGACACTAGCATTTATAGAATGATTCAGATAAATGCTAATCTTATTTAAAAAGCAATATATCTTTCCTTTGTGTCACATTTTCATCTCAAGATAGACGTTACCCTAGTCGTCCTATATACACTTCAATATATACTCCTTATCTGTGATGACGTCACCTAGAAACATCCAGTTACCATGGTGACACAATGTTTTTAATTATTTATTAAAGCCATATATTTTAAGTCGTCAAATATCAAGAAATTCAATCTTGGAAATAAATGTGATAGTTATATATGTAAAATAAGATTACAAATTGCAAACGTTTCTTTTTCTCCGCCATTATGTTTATTTTTGCATGTTTCGTAACGATCTTCTTCGTTGTGTGATAATTCCATGTAAGTGTACGTGTTAAGCTCTGTTTACACTTAACGTCTGCGTTTGCGTCAACGTCGATGTTTGCATCAAGTTTTGCATTTAGTGAATGGTGATGCAAATGAACCCATTCTCTGTGTCTGTTTCCATCACCATTAACACAATGTTAAAGTTGATGTAAACGTTGACGCAAAAGCAGACGTTAAGTGTAAACAGACCATTACAATTTGTATGATTTAAGTGAATGTGTTAGAATCTATCAATGCAAGTTCTCGACTCATCACATGACATTCAGTAGCCTACTGTTTAGAGCCACCTGTTAAAAACAGTAGCAAGAATGTTGTCAAAGAATTGCACTGTGAAAGATGTTGCAAACTGGGCATTGTCACGAAATGTACTTATTACTCAGTTGTGATACAAATTTGTATCCCATGGTGGCATACATTTGTGGAATAACCCAAAAGTCGAGGGTTTGGAAGTGATTTCGGAATTCCTTGTGTGGTATTCGTTTGCAGGCGGCAAAAGTAAAACGGTTGTAATGAAAATTACGTTACCGTTTTGTTGGGCTTGGCAAAGTCGGTTTACTGTGTGCAATGTGATGTTTTCTCTTTTCTATTCAAAGCATGGTGTATATAGATGTATGTACAGATGCTGTTTTTGATTAGCTATTTGCAAATTGTTCAGGAAATGTTTTTTTTTTGTCAAGAGTATGATTAACCAGTGTTATTGATATGTACTTGTAATAAATGACTGTATCATCATCTTGATAATTCTAGCTATTTTAATGGGTTTATTTTACCAGCTTTTTTGTGAGCTTTATTGAATGAATGATGCAAACTTACGCCACTAGTTTGTGTTAGTTAGTATAAGTGAACTCAGGACTGAACCCGAACAAAGTCAGCTTGCTTGGAAGTTGCATAAAAAATTGGTCTGTTTAGGAACACAAGGAACGTACTGCAGAGCTACTCGGCAGGAAGAGCGAAATTTTTATGCGCACAACTTCCGCGCAACTTGTACTTTGTTCCTCATGTTCCATATGCTATGGATGAAATCAATACAATATTTGAAACACCACTCAACCTGAATACACCGTACCTTTAAGAAAGACAGTCATATGCATTGCATTTGTACATTGTAAATACACTTGTAGGTACGTAAAAAATGCATTTATTTTTAAAGCTAACGTAAACGTTGCAAATAACATAACACTACACGTATTTACGTTGAAAGTATGTATCACTGGAGACCGTGGGTAGAAAATAAAGAGTGAATTTGTTTTGTCTATGCACTTGGTGTACTGTAGGGGCTTTCAAAGGAGTTTGTTAATTCAACATAAATATGTGCAGTAAAATGTCTCCATTTTTAAAGGGGGGCAGGGGTGGAAATAAAATACAAAGGACCAGCTATTGGACTAAAACTCATGTACAGTGGAACCCCTCCTTTACGGCCATAATGATAGATGACCGCCCACAAGATGACAATTACTATGAACATGAATGTTGCCCAATGGAGTTGTCGTAAAAGAGGGGGCCTACTGTACAATACAACCATAGATATATCTCTGTAATAGTATTGTGTTGCTAATATTAATGATTCCTTGAAATAATTACAGTAGAGTATCTGTTTAACGGCCAATTATGATAAATGCTTTTGGTCTTAATGGTTCATTCACACTGCCCGGCACTGAGACCAAGAACGATACAGATACTAATAAAACGTGAACAGAACCCAAAATTTGCTTTGATCTCTGTTCCTGAACAGTATGAACACTTCCACATAACTCTGTTCAAGCCATTTCTTATCGGTCTCTGTCTGAGTGTCGGCCAGTGTAAACATACCATAAGAAGGAGCTGATGGTTCTGAATGGACCAAATATTCTACCAAATTATCTGGCCAAAAATTAGATGGCCATCGAAAGACTTGTTCACATGTAAAGTTTGCATTACCATTGACTCAATGCAAAATTTGACGCAAACGTAGACTTTAACGCCAAGTGTGAACAGAGCTTAATGGAGTGGCCGTAAAACAGGGGTTCTGTTGCACATAAATATGTACAGTTTCGTATGTTCGGTAGATCTCTTTGATGTGTGAATGGAGCAATATATTGGTCTCTCCGTATTTTCACAGGGTTATTATTACGCACTATATTCAGTATGTAGATGTAAACATTGAATATTGGTATCAAAATGAAGCTTTCGGTTTAGTAAATAGAAAAACCCCAAACAGTAGCAAAATCCAGGGGTAGGACTCAAACACGAAGGCCAAATATACACAGAAAATTCAAGCACTTTCTCTGTGTATTATGCCTTTTCCTAACCTTACTGATTGTACTGTCCACCGATCTGACTGCCTAGTATTATGAATTCTGTAGTACATCTTGCTATGGAGATAACGTGTTCAACTTGTATCTATTTTTCTCTCTTTTATGAGAAAAAAATTCCTCAGTAGTGAAATGACAGACTTGATACTTTTTAGAACAATAATACTGAAACAATTTGTACCACTTAAAAATCACTTTCTTAAATCAACGATCCTCATTATGAACAATGGTCCTTTATAAACTTTCAATTACATTTCTAGAGCATTTAGATTTGTCGCACTCGTGTGCGCACTCATTCGTGATCAACAAATATTTTGAAAAGAAAAACGCACACACATGAAATGTAAACTACGTTTTTGTACCGATAGAAGTGCTGTTCCGTTGATAAACAATGTATTTTATGTTCATTTGTTCTTTTTTGTTTCGGTTGCGAAATTTGTAAGAAGAAAAAACGCATCAGAGCTTAATTATATATTGTATAATTATTTCTGTATATTTTGGGATTTATTCTGGACTAATGGTTACTGTGTATATTGCAGTCAAATGCAGTGACTGGAAAGTAAAGATTAAAAGGTTCCAACCATCTATCTATGATTTTTGTAAAGGCCACCACTTTTTGACGTACAAATGATGAATACAATTTTGACTGTTAAAAAAAGGTGGCCAAAAAGGTGTCCTCAAGGAAGAAGTTATATTAGGTTGCAATTCGGTTTTGCACGCATTTTTAAACAGAGAACTTGGGGGGTTTCTTTGCATTTGATTGAGCAATACACAGATAGTCATTTGTCTGCTCATGTTTCCATTAAACAAATTTGTTAGATATTCCGGAAATTTGCCACTTTATTATATCTGTTACTCGCTATGTATAGTTATTGATGTTATTGTTTGCACAAGATGCTTGTGTGTGGATTTTTGCTTGTGTCTGTTTTGAACAAAAATGTCTCGAAACAATTTTAAAATCATTCAGTGGACAGCAAAAAGAATAACTGGATGGACAGTGGTTAAAGATACTTAATTTAAATAAAAAGATAATTAATACTTATTGATAAATAACACTACATACCTGGGGAGAATTGTACTATACATACATGATACAAAGAGAATTTAATAATTAAGATGATTGTACATGTATATTGTAAATGGTATGTACAAAGGAACTCATTGCTGTATCTTGGCAACCAAGTCTTCGCTGAGGTTTGTACCTTTAAATACCGACGGCCGAATGCATACAATACCGTATGAATTTGGCATGAATTGATATTTGAGAAAATTTGGAAAAATACAACTATGTACATCGCATGTCAATGAAGTATAAGGTATTTCGTGGTTGCTAAGGTACGGTGACTTTGTTGATAATTTTACTGTTGCTAAGGAGACCTTGTATCCATAGTGAGAGCAGGTAACCATGGTAAGACCTGGTGTTATCAGGTTGATAGAAGATATATTTGTGCATTAAATTTGTCAAACAGAAATAAACTTTTTAATTGACATTACACAGGTTTTGTTTTAATTCCACCAAATAAATGCCAAAGCAAAAATGGCCTTTTTAGGGGTCTTTCACACACACTAAATCGAAAATGGGAAAGTAACGTCGCAAGTTGCTCATTTGGATTAATAGTGTACCCATTTTTTCCGCATCATGAACAAGAAAGTCCTCCTGCGTCACCGCAAGAGGCATAGCGCCTGCGACGTAGCATCACACTCTCCTGTCTTGAGGGGAGACACCCTCTGTTCCGTCGGGGGCCCTTTCCTGTTGAGGGGGGTACCCTTCTGTCCTGTCCAGGGGGTATTACCCCCTGTCCTGCTCTGACTGGGGCACCCCCCCCAAGCAGGACTTGGAACAGGACCAGGGGTACCCCCGCCAAAAGGACCAGGGGCTGGGGTAACCCCCCCCCCCGAAAGGACCTGGGACTAGTGGTCCCCCCCCCCCCGGACTGACAAACTGAAAATATTACCTTCCCTGATACTTCGTACGCGGGCGGTAATAATACAGAGTTTGCAACTTCGCAATCGCTTAATGTGAAAGGACCCTTAAGGAGGCTTGAGCCAATTAATTCAAAGTAGATAGAATTTCATCTTACTTTGTATGATGATAGTCTGTTATGT
>JBCAUG010298526.1:0-17636 GCA_038406175.1 Haplosyllis leylae | reverse complement strand
AGGCGTGAATGCTGGTTTATTGCAGGGGATCAAGTTGTACATAGCTCGGGTAGATTTACTGAAGTGCCCGCTGGTCGACTGGGGCATGGTATATATACAAGGTCACGCAGTGGCCTTGGACTTGGTCGGGAGGGACTCCGACAATGTCTATTTTGAAAATTATATTTTAAGATATGAACTTTTTGTATAGAAATACAAGTACCATGATTGCCGGTGTTCAAGAAATTAAATTTAGCATAACTAACTGTCGCTAACCAATAAAATTTGCAGAATTTAAAAATTCAATGTTCAATAAACATCAAATTAAGCCAACATTTTATTGAATTAAGCCAGCATTTTAGCTGACTTAATTTTGGTGTGCTAAATTTGGCTTGGCTTAATTTCGCGACTCAAATTTAGCAAAAAGAAAAGCACATCACTAGTTTTAACCAATAAAAACGTATGTTATAGCCAGAGACTAAATTTCACATGTTGACTAGGTGACAGGTTTGAAGAACAGTGCTATCAAATTTTTAAAAAAAATCAAATAGTCAGACTATGTAGTCTGAAACCAAATTTAGAAACACTGATATTAAGAATGCCATTTTCTTGATATGTTTTAATATTTCTGTCCAAACTACGCAGGTGAATTCTATAAATATTTCCTTCGGGTGCAATAAGTTAACAGTATAACTGCCACATTTCTTGTCTTTCCGAATTTAAAGAAAATTTTCATAAATATTTCCACAACTACAAAGAAGGTTTGCATTCATCTCTTTACTGATGATCGAAGTTGCCAAATGGAAGGGGAAGAGATAGTAGAGTGCATTAGTATCATTTATAAGACGTCACCCCGTTGCACTTCGTTTAGAATGTTAAAAACTAATGATACGAGCTCTGTTCTGATCAAGAGATGGTCATCTGTCTCAGAATTCCGTCTTCAGTCAATTTAACAGACTGCTTCTCCGTACATATTTCGAGGTAAAGCACCAAGTTTATCAGAGGCTGAAACTTTAAATCGACAGAATGAACCGCCTCAGACTAAATCTAGATCTTATTTATCTGTGGTCACATGTATGTTTGTCTTGTAAACAATCCATGACCATGAATACCAACAAAGGAAGTCTTCTGAAATTTTGATACTCACCATCTTTTCACAAAACCCAAATATCTTATTTCATAAAACGAGAATGGTCGATTTGTCTCAATTGCACGAGTGTTGTGTTTATTTTGCACCAGTCTTATGTTTACTTTGTCCGAATGTTCGATCCCTTTATTTTTCAGCTCTTTTATCAACCCAAATTCTGACCCTGTCATCACAGGCGCTGAATAACTTGTGGAATAGCTTTGCGCTATCAGCTTGAGTTCACACTGTAAGTAATAGTGCTTCAAACCAATTCTTCCATCCGACAGCTTAATAATAGAAACATATACTGTAAAAGCTTTTTGATATCACAGGTTATGATAAAGAGAATATTATCAATGGGTTACACATACATTATATGTGCTACCTGTAGAATAATAAATTGTGTCTAATTATTGAGAGGAACCGGATGCACCAAAAACCTGGTTTTCAGGCACTTCAGCACCTAAGCACAAAACACTTTGAAAATGGCGACATGTCTGAATAACAGAGAATAATTTTCACTCAAAAACCAGTTTCCTTCCAGACTGCCAAATTCTCGTACAAATTATCGTTCCCTGCATTCCCATTCCTTGACGACAGAAATCCTCAAACTGTTCCCATTTTCTACAACATCTGTCTGTATAAAAAGGAATGTTAGATCCAAAGTCAAATATAATCCGACATCCTTTTTACAAGGCTTAAATAACAAAAGCGACAAGATGTTTCTGTTACTAAGTTGCTAAAACTTTGCCCCATGCATATGCACAGAGTCTGTAGTTTTCCGCAATTCCTGACACAATAATTGTTCCTACTTTCTAAAGACATGCTAAGCAGCGAAGAGATCAGAGATCGAAGAACAAAATGACTGTGATACCGTATATTGGTTATGCTCTCTTGAATTGCTTCAGATAGTGAAAGTGCATGACTGAAGATTGATACCCATTGGTTGTAAGGCATAAACGGGTTAGGTCATAATATACAAAGTTAAAACCAGTAAATACGATGACTTAATACCATGGACATAAGCGTACTTGTTCCTCACCCGCAGATCTGCATTAAGGATCATCCACAAATTCCCCGTCTTGTCACATACATAGCTACATGTCTTTCAACAAAATCAGATAGAAATATAAACAAGCATTACTTTGCAGAAACAAATATGAACGTACTCTGTGGGTTTCTTTTCTGTCAGTCTCTGTCTTTTTTATCAACTAAATCAAGAATATTACCATTCTGTATCATTCCATTTCTCCATTAGGATTCATCCTGCACAGAATGGAAGCATTGATGCCAGCTTTTGAACCCAAAAATCCCTTAATCTTTGTTTTGATAAAGGTATTTTATGACCAAAATATTTTTGTCACGGACCGACCAACAAACAGACAAAGTTCGGGCAAACTGTTGCGTCGAACAATTTGGATTACTGAAACATTTTCTTCGTGATAAAATAAAACAGCTTTCATAAAATCACGGTGAACTTTTTCTTGACATGAAAACAACGCTTGAAGAGTCTGAAGGCCGAAGACATGTGGTGTCATATACAAGCAATATTATTCTCAGATATCTGACATAAAGCCAGGTATGACTTTCCTTTGAGGGAACAAAACATACGAACATCAACAATTTGTCACGATCTCGCGCTAAAATTACTCACATGGTTATCTTATTGTTTACACAAGCGTGGCAAATGACGTATGACGTGTACTTCTGTTACATTTAAAAGCTGGCTCTAATTTTTTACATATAATTTCTAACTCATCGTTATCACCAAATCATCAAATACGTTAAAAGTTCATGTAAGGTGGGTTGTTCCAGCAAATTTCATTGGAACTTGAGATCAAACACGGGTTGTTTTCACCCATTACCAGAAAAGGCATTATTTACCAAAAACTAAACTGGGTGAACAGAGGACCTTTGTTCATAACATCCGAGAAACCATGTGTCCATTCCGCGTCTGATTTACACGAGTGATATTCAAACGGAACGAATGACTTGTCGCAGCAGAAAATGTCAAATTTGAGTGGAAAATTGGAAAATATTCAATTCCTATATATCTATGTTTCGGCGGATACTGACACAATCAACAACTCTGGAAGATATTTTACTTGTGGAGTCTGCAATTTGAAAAAGATAGTGACAAAACTAAAAGTACAACTTTGGGTCATTAGATATTGGTTATTTCACAAGATTTCCTAAAATATGGGAACTCATAAACAACATTTCCTTCAGAATTCTTGATTGAATATTTTGTTGAAAAGGTACTCATTTGTGACTTTTTCTGCCGAGACAGCAAGTTATTCGTTCCGTTTCCATATAACACATGATTTAGCTGAAGTCCAGTGGTCACAGACTTTAATGCAATTACTGTGCATGTACCTATCACTCATGCATTAAACTTCAAGTTGAGTCGATTCAATTTCGACAGATTCATAGTAAATCACATGTGGCATTTAGCTTCCTACTCTGTATGTTAAATGCAAAATATATCTCAGATTACCTACTTGTGATAATGTAATTAGCTCTGCGCGGTTTAGTTCGTTAACAATAAGACACTCACCGCAACCTTCTTTTCGCTGAGTATCGACACAAATCTCAAATTTCACCAAATATTGTACCGAGTAAGGTAAGGTAAGGTTTCTGAAGATATAAGTATGCAGCACTACCATGTACTGATTTTGACATCTCTAATTAATGCTAATGTTCTCTCACTTGAATGATTCAAGTGATAGACATACTGTGCAAGACAGCGTGAATAATCTTTGAAGAGAAGGTTAATTAGATTAACTCAAAGACATAACACACTCATATTGCTACAACATTTTACTTAATAAGCAGATTCGTCCGGTACTTTGATAAAGAAGTGACCTTGAACCCGTGTTAAGAATTAGTTTTCCTTGTCTGAAAAGTTCTTACTCGACCGTATAAATTGTTCATGTGAGTGAAAAGAAAATGAAGCTAAATATGTAGAAACGCGGTCATAAACCGACAATTTATGAAGGCATGTGTCATCCAAGAATAATATTCCATATGCTTCATCAAACAGGATCCTGCAAAGAAAATCCATTAATCTTTTTTCGTGGTAACCAAAATTCTGTATTATGACAGAAAGGTGTTTACTTCCAGTTTCTGTTTCTTGAATACAATTCGGAAAATGGAAAGCTGTGTCTTAATGATTTCTGTCTGTTACCATTAGTGTTTCGTAGTGCATATCAGTCATCGTGATGACTTGATACTTCTGTCATATTTGAAAGCTTTGTCTGACAATTTGTTTTGAGAAGCCAGTAATGATGAAACTAGAAAGCCTACTTATTGTGCTCAATTTAAGGCATATTTACCACTAAATCCCGTAATATCTCTTCTCGGCAGAACAGAAATTAACATGTAAACATGGATAATAATGTCCTAAACGAAATGGTAACAATTAATTAAACAACAAAGGACCTGTTATCCTTGTATTAGTGTTGATACAAAAATATCAAGCTATAGGAAGAGCTGAACCGCGGACACAGTCTGTAAGTGAATCTCATCTGATTGGAATATTTTCAGTGTTTGTTTAGTGCAATTAATACACTTGTCATTCCCTCTTCTCTTGCCTCTACTGATCTAATTTCCACAAAACATGGCTCCACGTTGATGAAAAGACACGACAAAGACAATAATGTGATTTCATTATGGCGTAAGGAAGAAAGCAGCATGCCCTTTTAAAACATGCCGCATTCAGACAATATTCACTTTTATCCATCCATTAAGGGCAGATCCAGGGTTTCGGTAAAGGGTGCCAACCATGATGGTCCGAAAATTACCCACACAATGGGTGACATTATTTAGGGTAAAAAATATTTCAGACTTTTGTACTACGTATGTGCATACTCTTGTGATCACACATAAATTAGATATGGTTTACAATTAAACTTTGAACCTGCAATATGATGTGGTAGAAATGTTGATTTCAAGGTTGGAATTCTTTTTACTTGAGAAATCAAAAACAATTTAAAAAATTATTAAGCAGAGCCTTTTCCATAAACACAAAAACTTTTCGTCAGAAGTCCGTCACACAAAATGAAACTTGTCACATAGATTTGAATGAGTCAGACAGCTTGAAAGATTGTCAGAGAAAATATTTTGCGATGCATCAAAAGAAAGTCACCATATAAATATATATTCTCCACTTCCTGTTTTATCTTCAAAAGGCGATATCAAGTTATATTAGTTTTTTGAACCCACCTGCAGTACTGATGAAACTGGCTCAGCTGAGAGAAATGAAACTGATGTAGAGATCCCCTGAAATAATCATACACCTAAGACTTACATCAACTACGCCAATAGTGTATTAAATTCGCAGTCTGAAAAAAATTTCTTCACCCACAAAAGTATTAAAAGTTGTCACAAAATATATCAACAATTAACACAGCACGTTGTACCAATGGTACGTGGTGCATTCGACACAACAAAAAAGTGTATTTACTATCTCACACTTTCATACCTTGTATTGTGACTTATTGACTATTAGATATTTGCCGATACAGACACTGTGGTTGATAAACAGCTTAGGATATCCCTCTTTTGAGAATAAAGTCAATAAAATGCATTTATGACATTGTATAATTTTATTGCAAGTCTCAATTCCTGCTGGAGTGCTTAGGAGTCTGAACACCAGTCCAAACTTACCATTCACGGTTAAAGCATTGATTTGACTCCTGTGAAGAGTGCACGCTCTCTTTTATAACCATATTAACGATTGATTACTTGGCATTTCTCGCACTGGAATGAATGTTATGATGGAAGTAAAAGGTAAACTTGTAACTAAGCAAAGCAAACATTAATCTGGAGGAAGCCTTTTTCACACATTTAGATATATGCGGGTTGTTTTGAAATCAGTAGCAATTACACAATACAAAAGTAAAATGTCATGTATAAAACTCCGCTGAAAATCATATCAATACAGAATTTTAATGTCGAAGTCAATAGTCATCCAGCAATCCCGGGCTCATCACTGCGTATCATCATGCATTTAATGGTTGCAATGATGTATAATTTATGGTAGCACAACGGCCATCTGTCTCTTAAAATCAAGTTAATCCCACGAATTGGAATGTAATTTTCATATCTGAGGTCCCAGAGGATCAACTTGGGCCGCCAGGTTGGTATTGTCATTGGATACCTACGTATTTATGCCCAAAGACACATGGGGACACCCTTAGTGCAAATACCCAAGCGATATGAAAAGAAGCAAATATCACGGGGTAAACAAGTTTCACACGATGGCTCGTTGTGGGCAGGTATTTCATAGATGGCGTTGGCAGTTCCCTAGCCACGTGGAAGATTTCAATCAAAATATCACATATTGGAAACTAAGTATTTGATCAAATATGTAAGTCACAGGCAAGAAACTATCAAATAAAGGCCACATACAAGAGGTTGACCATATATTACCGCGATCTCCACCAACGATAGGATGGTGCATATGTTTGTCCAATGTTTTGCATTTGTCCTGGTCTGACCTGAAATAGGTACCATCAGTCATAATGAAAGATAGATAGGGAGAATCATAAATGAGGACGCAGTCAGATGGATTAGTAGACGAAAAATGTGCACGTCTTTCAACAGTAGCTCATTTACATCTTACTGATTACTACCCACAAGAGCATTATTAGAGGCAGCGTTTAGTCTACACTAGTTCATTAGTTGCGCAGACATGTGACAAATCAGAAAAAAGTAACTTTAAACTAGATGAAGCAAAAAGGACTGCAGAATAGACAAATTATTTCATTTCACTTCAGCCACCTGCCAGTGCCAGAGCCATTCATTGCGGGAAGCTCGTGATTCCATACCTTTTGTCTAAAATGCCCTTGAATATTTAACTTGTTGTGATGGAATTCTGTTTTTGCCTGGTTGTTTATGTCTTCCTTGTCTTTATTGAAACCATTACACACTGAAATTTAGCAACAATCTTGATGAAAATGATAATGGATGTACTGGGATATTGAAAGTTTTGTCTCTTATTTCATTGCCGACTTTTCCTTATTGATCCTTTGCAGAAGATATTTAATGCCACACAACATTATATTCTTTCACAAAGAGTAGTTCAGAGTAGTTCTCCAGATAAGAAATCCATCGTGTTTTCTGAAATGCCCCCTATGGAGTGTAATTTGGTTGGAAAATAGCTTTATATTCGGGACTTTTTCATAACACCTTAATTTATAGTCGGTTTTGTGGGCAATGTTGTCCGCTGTTCAGCTGAGAAGAAAATGTTCTCCAAAAAACTTAAGAAGTTATACTTTACAAACCTCTCTGTCATAATACTTTGTTCACTTTGAATATAGTAAAATTTTAATGTTCTGTCACACCAGCAGGTTTTAACTCTGAACCTGGAACACCAATGCAATTTTGGCAACATTGCATGAAATCGACATTATTCTTACTCTATTACCAGACTCTATTTCCAAACGAAGAAATTTGTGCTGATGCAGGTTCTTGAAGAACGTTTGCTTATGTGCTGGTTAGGAGGGACTACACTTATTCTGGGCTCAGAGTTCCTCCGAATCCAAAACATTGTCAACATTTTGTCAATACTACAAGAACGCCTTTCAGTCGAAGGTGCCCCCGTCGCTATCCGGTGGTGCATTGCTGCTCTTGACAGAGGGTGTGGTGCTGGTCCTTCCTGGCCCGGTCCCTCCTGAGGTTCTCAGTGCATCGTGGAATAGAGACAGATCTATAGACATAACGAAAAACTGTACGTTTCCACAACTTTCAGATGCGAGCGGTAAAAAATATTTGTTGTATCGATTGGTACACAGGGCAAATTGAATTTGTTCTTCTTTGAAAGAAACAGGGCAATCATATTTTAAAATTACAATAAATTAATTTCTCTCACTTGGCACATCAAATGTTGTAATTTCCGTTTATGATCTTATGATTGGAACAAGTAATGATATCTTAATAATTTATGGCTTTCCCGTGTAAAACAACTGAGTCTGGAACTTATCAGTTTCAGAAGTAGAAACTGAAAATGTCGCAGCAATCTCAGGGGCATCGTCTTCAATCTTTTCCTTCAGTCAGGAGCCATTTTTATACGTTTTGGATAAAAGTATTCCTTTATACGGAATAGAGAAAACAAATAGTTCTGAAATAGGAAAAGGGTTCTATGTTGCACACGTATTTTTGAAAGTAACAAGCCACAGTTCATTGGCTCGTTTATGTAGTTTGAGTATGGTGCTCAAATATTGGCTATGGAATTCATTTCTGTTGTTTAAACGTGGTCCTTACGATTTTGTTCAGAATGTGATGATTCCACAGAAAATGTAAATCAAGTGGACAAACAGTAGTGACAGGAGTGGTGAAGACTTCAACATGAGGCACTGCCCTTCTTTGTGGTACTCACTCGAGAGGATTGCTCTCCAGCACTTCGTAGTATTGACACATAACTCGTTTCCGCAGTGAATTTCAATGTTTGAGTTAACAGTCATTTATCTATGAATCATTTACTATTATGCATCTTCATACATTTCAAAAGCCCCAGAAGTATGCAGATATTTTGTCTTCCACTAAAGTGGTTCACAAAGGACACAGCTTATGTACAAATTCAATAAGAGTCTAAGAGGTCAATAATCTAAGTGCCCCTTATGCCGAATAGAACATACAAATGATCATCAAAAGAAAATTGCTTCATGTTTCACCAATTTGTAGATAAGACAGTCTTTGTAAAATTCGTTCAGTAGAAGTGCTCAAAATGACAATGTGGAGTGTTCACAATGAAATGAAGCTTTATTCAATATTTGTTTTGCGTAATGAAAACAACTTGTGTACTGTCCCTTTTCCTTCTCAACTGATTTTGCTTCCATAAATAACCAACGTCTTCCATTCCTTCTGGACCATCAGAAACTAACGATCCTTGAACTAATTTACCAGACTGCGTGCTTTTCTTACAGACTTACAATTTTTGTTTCCAATTATTTATCCTACTGCTTTTCAACTGTTTTGGATATTAAATTTGCTGTCAGAGATTTAATGATCATCCACGTTATGTGATAACAATTTAAGACTATAACATATTTCCAATTTGCAGTGTTCTTAAAATCGTTGAAAAACACCACATATACCTAAAATTATGTAACGAAAAGTTAAAACAAAACGTAACGAAGGGATTCCAATAAAAATAGCAAGAAGCAATACAGTCTAAGGACAATGATTAGTTATCCAATTGATCGCTTTTTTCCAATATCGATGAAGACTGTTCAATGCTTCCACATCCACAGATAGCATGAGATTAAGTGCATCATTCCCTGAATGCACATAAAAGACATTAGACATTAGAAATTCGGATTTTTGCGAAGATAAATGTCACCTAAAGTTATTCTCTCATATTAATAAGGACATTGAATTCATAAACTACCAAGCCACTCGGCTTTCAATATTGAGTTCCGAATTCCAAAGGTTTAACAAATGTTTGAAGTCACATTACTGTTCCCCACAGTTCTTTATGGTATCACAAATGTCGTACACTCGACTACATTTCAAAGTAAATAACATATTTAATGTAATTCTGTAATATGACATTCTTATGGACTTCTGTGCACACATTTATACATACAACAAATCCTTCTTTTTAAGACGTAGATCTAACACTCTGCGGCCAGCTTCCAGACTTGCAATCAAACAGTTTAAACACTGTGCTTTGTCTATCGTGTTGGCCTCATCCGAGAAATGAAACGCAACGTCAATTAGAACGTATTTCTTTGTTTCTGGACACTGAATAGCATATTAGCTTTCCTGTGGAGTCGATTTCTGATGATCTTAAGCTGTCTGCCATCGTTAAAACTTTAGATGTGGAACTACTATTAAATGTTTATCAATAGTCTGCAACGACCTTCGACAAAAAGGAATTGTGGTCATTACTGTGTAATTCTACTCACCCTCAGAAAACAATATCCCATGCGAAGAAAAAGCCTGAAATGTAAAGAGAAAAGAAAATTAGGAAGGCACTGCAACTGTGTGCCTGATGGAAGGACATTATATCATGAAGATGATATTTAATCGTTCCTAGTTCTTGGCATCTGACACCCAAATCACAAAGCTGATTGTATTTTGCTATAGACATTGTTCTATCAATGATTTGTAAACGAGTCAAATGATCTTAATCAAACATTATGTATCAGATATTTTCAATCAAGAAAAGTCAAACTCTGAACATGGGATAAATTGGGGATGAGTTTTTTCTGACTTTTCATTCCGCTTGTGTCTGGAAACGGATGATTCTCAACAGAATAAGCAGCTTAAATCCTGCACGCACAGATTGCAACAACATTATGAACGAATTACAGGTATCAGAGGTCGTCGAGTACAATGTCTATTTCATGTTACGTTCACACTGTTTGCCTAAGATGGAAATTTTGATATTTTTAATGTTAAAAACAGTTAAGAATTGGAGGCAAAATAAGACGGCTATTATGAGGTTTAAGTTCGGCGCCGCGTATATCCTTTTTGAAAAAAAAGGATAAACTTTGAGTACACTATGTTTAAATTGATGACATGAGACATCCGAATTAAAGGAACATCAGTAAATGTTTTTTAGAAGCTTCATTTTACTGGTGAAGAATTTCCTCAAAAAGAAACACATCTTTTAGGTCTAATTCCATCAGAATAAGCATCGTCATAATTTTAAAAGATTGAAAGGTGTGTGATGAATGTAATACTAAGTGAACAAAGAAAAGCGATCGACATACAGGATATAAATTTTGCAATTAAATCACATACGAAAGTTTCAGATTCAGATGCAAAAAGAATGCCAGAAAGATTCCTTACCAGGTTTTAGCTGCAGTTTATCCCATCCCGAGAAAGCTTATCTGGTTAAATCTAGAATCACTCAAGACTATGGTTGTTTTTGAGACAGAATGTTGTGCTTGTGACTGCAGCATCACGTCAAAAAGCATCTGAACATATGAAACTCTACATATCTATAGTGGATTCTGATGTTGCAGTCAATAGGCATCTGCTGCTCAATCATTCACCCGCCTTCATTGCCTTATCTAAATCCTTGTCATACCATGGAGTCGCTATAAAATTTTTGCTTTTTTAAACTCTGTTTCATTTTTCCAAGTTCTACCCCTCTTTTGAAGTGGTTTCAATTGGAACAGTTCTGCCCGGACTTTGGGAGATGTAGCTTTGTCTGAAGGATGTTGCCATTGACGTTTGTTGCAGTTTTATTCTTCAATGTAGTTAAAGCAACAAGTATAAATTTGGTTAACCTTCTTGTTAAAAAGCGCATGATACTACACATCTGAATTCACACCAAATGTGCTCGCCTATGTTCACATCCTGCATAAAATCTCCACAGGGCTGAAATAGAACTGACATTAAATCAGGCCACATAAAAAGACATTAGCATCTGATCCATTAGTTTATTGGACCCTTGAGTATTTTGAACTTTGCAAGAGGAGATTTTCAATTTGTTTACTATTCATGGCACAAAACTGCTACTGGCTACAGCAATCAGAATTTGACTCCACCAGATATTGACTTAAAAGGACCATTGATATTGCAGAAGCTTTTCCTCTTAAATAGTCAAATGACCAAGCACCTCTTATCCTCCAGATATAAAACATACCGGGCAATGGAAAAGATAGGATCACACACATTGGTTACAGGGTCAGCATGACTTTAAAGGGTAAAAATAAAAACAAAAGACCTGACGTCATTGCCCGAGGAAACGTAAATCAGAAAACTTGACTATGAATTTTTATTTCAATCTTTACAATCTCACATGCAGACAGAAGTTTACTACAGTTGCTCTTCCAACCTTTTGCAAAACTGTTTAGTTTGTCGTTTGATCTTGTTTTTATATCAATATCAACTACGACGAGTTAACAACATACGGAGAAGCCTGAAATGCGGTATATTTAACCAACCATGATTTAAACAACAATCTGTAGCATTTAGTTCGCGGCTGTGGTCAGCACAATATAAACAACATAAACATTATCATGTGGGTTGTTTTGTGGAACAAGACGTCTGGAACCCCAACAATATCGGCACCGGCCAGCCGGAATATTTTCAGACCCTCCGACCATTCCTGTGATTTGCATGCAATGATTGCAACCTTTGGCATATCTATTGTAATAAACTATCGGTTAAAACAATACAATGAGTATGCGAGAGCGATATGTAATCCCAAGTCAACACTCAGTGTGACCTGGATGTACTCCAGCCAGCTGTTTCCCTGGCTGTTTTAAAAAGCAAAGGCTTATTGGACATTACCCAGTACAAACAGTTTATTCATAAGTCTGTAGGGGATCATTAGTCTTGGTGAAAAATTTGCTGAGTTATTTCTTCCTCACAACGTCTAAGTGAATAGGTAATATTAAACTTTTACTGAACAAATCTTTTTTGTATCCAGACAATTCAACTTGTTGCCTAGAATCAAAGCTAACCTCATTTGCATCCTTTGTTTGAGGGAAACAGCTAAGTGATCGTTCGGGTGTTTTGATTTACATGCTATGAAAACTCTCTCAGGGATACTGCTGGTGACTTTGTAGACTTTTCGAGTTTCTGAATGTGCTAACCTCGAATGACAATTAAATGCAAGAAGTAACTTGTAGCAATCTTATAATAAACAATCGTTAATTACAAAATTCATTAAATTGTGTCTCTGAAGGGTCCAATCCAATCAACAATGAGTGCAACGCAAAGTAGAAACAACCCTAGACATAAGAAGCTGATGCATTAGTGCAAAACAGGATTTCTTGCCGGATTACAGATACAATTAATCATTTTAAACTGATTGCTATTCCCAAGAAGCTTCTATTTGCTCACTTTTATTAGACAATGTGAACTAGGTGATGTCTAGTTCTTGTACACAGCTAATTTGAAGGTGACATCTGAAAGCATCCAAGGAAGGAGCTAAAGTGGATAGGTTTCCAGGAGAAATGAAGTGGCCGAGTGGTGACCTCAGGATCATCATGCGGAGGCTTCGACTGCAAAGTCGGTCACCTTCCACACAGAAAATCTATACTCCAGATGAATGTCAAGTAAATCTTACAATATGAAACTCATAAACCAGTGAAGTGGAATCAAATAATAGGCTTCTAGTCGCTTTGAGGACAATTATGCACTACTTGCAGATTAAATTTTGCCATTAACATTGAGATACAAAGAACTATTCAGAATTGGTAAAAGAGCTTTCTGTTGTACTTGACATTGATCATGAGTATAAATAATGGCATTCCCACCCAGGTCAGGAGCAACCCTTCGATGCTCATAACCCCCTTCCACAGATAACTGACTTGCGTACCACCGTATCTAATCAAAATGAAGGGAAGTATAAACAATGTCTGTCTTTTGCTGTTGAAAACAAATTCGCAATATTGCCCTGTTCTGGCTTTCAGAAAGTAATACCCAAAGTTTGAGAAAATGTGGCTTGTAAATAGAGATTCGTGTCGATGTGTGTTGCACACAACTTTGAGGAAAATTATTCCAGTCAGAGAAGGTCCATCTACTTGTCCTTTGTCTTTCACAACCTGCCAACTGGTCAACTTTTGTTGATGTATATTTCATCAAAGGACACAGACTTGTATAAGGCAGCATCATATTTTGTGTGTTTCTACGGTTTAGTGCACACACATCCGTCATGAAGATTTTTTCCAGCCATTCTTTGAGATGTAAATTGACCAAATCATTTGTATTCCTCATGATTACAGTATGCAAGGAAACACGCAGTAGTTAAGAAAGTCTGGATATGAGTACCCACTGTCCAAGTCAATGTTTCTCTCTATCGAATTTTGTCCTAACGAGACATACGATACTCAAGGCAACTGAATGAATAGATTACATCGGATATTTACACAGACAGACCAAATATACTTGTTATATTTACCACTGGTTATTTCTGTGAGTTTACCAATTCACACAGACTGCCATTTTCGTTTGTACCATTTTTAACGGACATATATTGATACAGGAAGCCTGAAGTAACCGTGACTTATATAACTGGTGAAACTCATTTTTGGAACTCATTATTTTAAGTGTTTATGAACCTGTGTTTACATTGCCCTTATTATGTAGCAATGGTCATTAAAAGTAGTATCACAGTTAAGATTTAAAGGTCCATAAAGCTATTCCACCTTAGGTAATTGCCACTACATTCCACTCCAGGTGTCCGAGTACACATTACCTTACACAGACATTCTATGTGATGGTGTCAGCTTCAATCTCAATAGATACCCATTAAAGAAGTTGTACATCTCCACCCAAATGTCTTTACTATTTTATTCCAAGAAATGTCAAGCCACCTGATCAAAGTGGACAATTTGGAGGATGCTCCTTGATACACATGTAGGAGACATTGGTTCTTTATCTTGATTTTATGTCAATCAACATACAAACAAAATGTTTCTAATTGAAAAGCATAGAAATTATTTAGAATAAACAATACAAACTGGCCGTGACATTTTCAGATCACATCTACATCTACAGACATTACGAATTTATCCATTGTGAACATACCAAGGTTTCCGTTTCTGAATAAACTTAAAATTTGATAGTGATTTAGTAGCAGATGATTTACAACAACTCAAAGTGTCCTGAAGACACAAGCGCTGAACGCAAACGCACACTTTGTTCTGTAAAACCTCAAATGACATTCATAAATTTATGTTCACTCTCTTCAGATTTGTGGACCTGCACTGGTAAGTGCCCTCAAATCAGACTTCACAGAGAAACCAAGTACCTTATCTTCCATTGTTCTAAAAGGGGCTCTACTAAACGGATACTTTACGTTTCTGACTGACAACCATTTCTATCCGATGAAATAAATTTCCACAAACGGTAATAATTTCTAATTATTCCTGAGATGAAAGAGTAACATAAACACGATTCCATGGTGATATATTCGTGCCGGATTCAAGAAACATAAAAATCAAAGCAAAACACTGAAAGAAAGAACTTCCTCTGCATGCATGTCAGGTATATTTTAGGAAGGTTTTTGTGGAAATTCAATTGAAGGAAATCAGCTTTGCCATGTAAAGAGAATAATGAAGCCTCAGTCCGATAACCCAGTGATATAAATCACACAGCACAGTTTTACGTAGTGGAGAAATTAAGCCAAACTTACGACAAAGGAACCCTGTCAATGTCTTTTAGATGTTTGTAGATGATTCAATTTTAAAACTGAGCAACTGTGTGAAAAATACGAGCTTCGTTGTATTTTCATACAATAAACTTTTCCGTGAAAAGAAAAAAAAATCTGATGACTGGGATGAACTCACGAAAGAACCAGATGGGTTCTCCGACCGTAATGTTATGGTAAAATGACTGCAAAGATAGTACTATTTCAAAAGTTAATTCCAGTAATATTCCTATAAAGATAAAGAATGGATCAAAGTAGCAAAAAATGTCAAAAACTGATTTTGGAGTAATGTGTAATTGTAGTTACGATAAACCTATGACAACACTTTTTCATTTCCAACGTTTATCGAATCTCTCTGCTGTCGAATCACTGGATGCTAACTTTCTGACAAAGATCTGTGGGCTACGTACTTTCTTTGTCTCAAAACTCTCAATCCTCTCACAGCACGTGATAGAAAAGAACTAGTCTTTTTCATTTTGAGTTTAATCAAATTTAAGCTCGAAACAAAACAGCTATAATTTCTTGAACGGTGCCATCAGATGGATATGAAAAACTGTTTCAAGCACTAGTGAAGGATAAATTTAGCTTGAAGTGTTTGAAGCGCTGCTTCAAAAGGACTCAAAAATAAACCCACATTCCCGGTTAACTATTCTTTGAGATGTAATGTACAGAGTACAGAATGAGTTGGCATTTCATACCCTTAGAGATTCTGCTGAGCAAGACAATGTACAATCCAGGGGCAGACGTTACAAAAACACATTCACATAGCAAACAAAAGGAAATATAGGGTCACCCCGTCTGGGGTGGGGATGTTCGAGGTCAGGTGGCTCATGGACCCCACCAGACAAACAAACAAACAAGAGTGAAAACATTACCTTTCATCATACTACGTACGTGCTCGGTAATAAGTAATAGATGGGTTATTTTATGCTTCTCTGGCAAATAAAACCTACTTATCAGGTTATTAAAGAGAACCGATTGTGTTCTTCACCACAGGAAAGCCTAATCTGGATGCGAGACAGTCGTCGTTCTTTTACATCCAGGCTTTACCGTTTGACAGTCGTGATTTTAACTTAATGCTTCTGCTTCAATATAGACTTCTCATGGACCTTGGGACTCGTAAGTGTCGTTCAATAGGTGGCAAGCAGCCTGTTTTACTCAAAGAATTTCAAGACTTTTTTGTGTGGGAGAAAAGCCAACACACTTTCTACAACTTCAGAAAAGGCAAATCCATGGGCCTATTGGACATCTTACACAGGGGATTTTTAGAGCTAACTAAATTTGAGGGAAATCTGATTTGCCATGTAACGTGATAATGAACCATCTAGCTGCATTGTGCAGGCAAATAAATCACATGTACTTCCATTTCCTTTATCCAAATAATAAATCAAGTGTCCAAGCAAGATTGCACTGGTAACAGTATCGTGAAAGTAACAAGTGGAATATGACAATAATTGTCATGAAAGTACACAAAACATACGGAATGGGAAACCAGACGTATTGGAAATTTTGTTGTAGATTTCTCTTAACATGGTCTACTTAATAGGATATAGGCTTCTGTGAAGGTCAGGATATTCATGGACTAGAATGCAATAATAGTCTAACCTTGTCGTCTTCTGCTAATCAGCTGTGGATAAGACCCTTGATTGGCCAAATCGATAAAATAGTGAGAAGTGATCCTTCACGTCTAATGTTATTACCGATTTAGAGAACCCAAGTGAGTATGCCTTTAACAGCATATTTGTCATCGTTCTTTGTATTTAGGCCCCCAATACATCTACAGCTTGGTTACGACAGAAACTTGTTTGCAGAGGATTTAATTCAAATTAAGGTAAATATAAGTATCGACGAAATGAGGTAAAAAATAAGCTATCAGTTTTAAAATGTAATAGTCTCTTTTATCGCCGGATTTTTTTTCAAATTAAACTTCAGCCAAACTTCCTTTCAAGTAGTCACCACACTTTCTTTCTTCACTCCGTCAGAAAAAAAGCTGGTAATTGTCCAGTCTCAGAAACCCGGTGATCAATTAGTCAACAGTGTCCTGAGAGAACTTCAAGCAAGATCTTTGAAAAACATTCTTGCAATTAGGACTCGAATTATTCTCCCAAAATAGCTCACAATTGTCAGGAGTACCGTCACCTTTAGAGCCTATTCACAGCAAGCGAAAGCAAAAATTATCGAAGAACAATAAAAATAGATCCAAGAATAAGTGACAAACATCAAAGAAAATGTTCGCTTGCTCTTTCGCTTTCACTTTTGTCGGAGTCCCTCACTGACCAAGGTCAAGGTTACCGTGTGACCTTGTATATGAGTGATCCTTTGTAAATGTGTGAAGTACGTAACTCTTGCAATATTTTGTCAAATTAAGACATTAAAGCTCAACGAATATTTGTGATATTACCTGTAGTTATG
>JBCAUG010298415.1:0-17641 GCA_038406175.1 Haplosyllis leylae | reverse complement strand
CAACAACTAGTTTCTTTCTTTTCACACAGATTTATTAAATTTAATTCTGAATAGACTCTGGAATCCGGATATAACACCACGTTTAGCCAACTAAGACGGAAATGACATTCCATCATGCCCACATTGCATCAGATTATTTTTGGGACAAACATTAAATTGAACGGCAGCAGAAATGTCTTGATAAAGCGAGACTGCAGACAGTAGACAGTTCTTTGAAACATCGTTTGTCAGGTCTCCACGATTCCAGTTACCCACATGAGCATCGAAAGTATTAAATTTCCTTGACTGAGAGTCCCTCGTTGTCCTTAGATAGTGGCATCTGCATCGTGTTACAGAAGTGACAAAAAGCTCCGTTTCGACAGCATGACTGTGATCGGCAAACAACAAAATATGCCTTGTTGAGAAGCAGCAAACAGAAAATATTGTGAACAGTTCTCATAGACTGAAATAAATTCGGTCTTAAACAGGACAGGACGTCTCAACTGGGGAAATGAACGTTAAGACCTTTGTACCTGAGGTAGTAACTGGAATCTTCTGGTGCGAATACTTGAAGATAAGTTATTTTGCTTCATGGTTCTGGTTTTGACAGATATTTTTCTGTTGAAGTATATTTCTAATTCAGCATGTACAAAGGAAAGGTTTCTTTTTTCTTTAATTTCATCCATCCAAGTGTACTTTGATTAGAGACAATATTTACAACTCTAACCCAAATTCCTGTAGAATATTGGGACACTTCAATTAATCGTCGAATTTACAAAGGAATTTATTTTAAGTCCCAAAACAATTTAAATGCCTGATGGAGTTTTTCCTAAATAGAACAAAACTTTCAGTGAATTTAGCGAATTCCGGGAATCAGACAAATCACTGAAGCATGAATTACTGTCAATTAAAGATCTTCTCTGTTACCAGTGTCCTTGTAGCAGTGAGGTAGAGTACTGGTTTCTTACACAAGAGATAGCAGGTTCGAGCACAGCAATCCTCTTTTTAAAATAATTTTTGTGACTGAATTCAGTGAAAACATTTAGGGAACACCGACTTTGCACTGAAATATGAGATTAGGCAGTGGATTATTTATTTTAGAAGATGTATTTTCATTGTTTTCAGGCAACAAATGTGCCTAATATTTTCCAGACATTTGGTCAGAATATCAATTTGTATACAACCCGTGATATTTACCTGAACCTCTAAACCAGCAGATATTTTATTGTTGCGTAATACTTTACCCAATCGAGTTTCTCTAATTTCGATCTGGCAAATTGAACCGGTCGAGCTGATTAGATTAAATTGACTAGAGACACTCAGTAGAAATCTAACATGGTTTTCAAAGTACTTCTCACAAACATGTAACGGGATGTGGTCATTTTCCATGAGTTCACTGTAGTTTTATTTCTATTGGTAATTAGATTAATATAATCAGTATGGCACTATCAGCAACATAGTTCAACCTGGCAGAATTTTTCCAATTGAATGAATGAAGCAAACTGAGCTAATCAAAGGAACTGAACCAATTGAACTAACAAAATTTTGAACTTGATTCATATAAAGGCATCTCCAATGAGGAATACACTATGGGGGAAGTAAAGGTGATTACCAAAAATAAGGCAGTGAATCGTGCTGGTTGTTTGCATGCTCTTTGAGTCTACAATTAACCGCATACTTCAGCTGTTTCCACTGAAAACAACACTAAATAAGAATAGCATCGTGTCAGTTTGTTTTCAAAGTTAGAATTTGTTCAGCAAAATGAAGAAGAAATACCTTTGGGTCGTGTTGCTATTTTTTGAAATTGGTGTAGTTCCGGGACTAAATGTTTTCTTGAATCAGATCTTTCATTCTATCTACACACGAGGATCATTATGTTCTAGATCACTAAAATGGGACATATTACATCTACTCCTGATTAAAGCACTTCAAACATTAATCTTTTAGTAGCTAGATTTGCCCTGAAGTCGCGGTTGTCAAATTAACTATTGTCTGGCATGCATAATTACAACGGCTATTCAGAGGCACAACGTCAAAGGTTCCAGGTAAACAATTTACTAATCAAAAAAGCCATGACTGATAAAACAAATGTTTGCTGGAACTTACCCATTGATGTTGCAGCTTTAAAAAATGTGTAAGCACAATAGAATTATTAAACTGTAATACAATCAGCAAAATAAGTGCATGTTTTTAAGATGGACATTTGCGGCTCTTTTAACTGACCTATCGAACATTTCATAATTTACAGACAACATTGGAACATACGACAGATTTTGTGATTTATTTTAGGACAGATTGCATTTTGTGTATGTGACACATTAGTTGTTAATGCAAATTTCTTCATCAGTAGATCTTAGAGTATAATTTATCTAAATTAAAAGATGAAGGTGATCCAACAAACAGCAAGTGGTTGGCAGATATGTCAGATTTGTGCTATGGGTTATTTGCGAAAAAGCGGAGTGCATGGAGAGCCGACCTGACTGAATTAAGGAATCTTACGTTGGTTCAGAAAATTACCTCTTGTAAACTGTCAGGTACACACAATAAATCCTTGGACAATCCGATGTCTCCATTTAATCCACTGAGTCTGAAGTCCTGGTCGGAACTATCTAAGCTGCTTGCGCTATCTGGTCCGGAGCAGCATCTTTCCTCACGTAATCGAGGTATCTCTAGATGTAGTGAGCTTGAATTCTGTGAAAGCTGGCGAATCCGTTCTTGAAGAGGTATACGCTCTGAAAGGGGTGTAGGTAGTTCTCCCCTCTTGTGCCTACCCCTAGACAGGCCATTTCCCATAGCAGTCTGCGACAGGTCATCTACAGGTGTCTGTGCTGCTTCAAGCTCTGTATTGGTCACGGAAGTAGTGACCGTTGTTGCTTCACTAGAGGTAGGAGACAGTGGTTCATACAGACCAGCCTTGCATTCAGCTATCGTTGCTCTCCGCTTCTGAGCTGGAGATGGACCCAGGGCTGAAGCTGGAGAGTCTTCGTCGTCCGGTGTAGAGCTCATTCGCATGCTGCTAGCAGTCTATCCCACAATTTTTATATTTCCCTTGGTAAATGTAATGATTAGAAATGTCAAGTCAAGCTGGTCCTATTTTCCACTTTTGGCCCGCGGTTCAGAGGTTGTTACAGCTCCGACATTTCGGCTTGTCAACACAAATTACAGATTGACGCGTTTAATTCTCACAAAGCGTTGAGTTTTGCAGGGCCCGTGATACCTAGGGATCCATTTTACAAGAAATTCTATTGTGAAGTTAAACTTCTGCAAGTGCTTCTAAATTGTTTTACCGACCATAAGCAATCGTCAGTCAATGTTTTGTTTGACGCACCTGCTCCTGAAGATGCTGTCATATGGTACAGTAATGAAATGTATGATTTACAATGCTGAATATGAGTTGGTTATCTTGTCCATGGAGTTTCCTTTGAAGAAGAAGAAATTTCTCTGCAAGCAATTTGCTTCTACACAGCTTGAAATAAAATCTGAACGACCGAGAAGTTTAAAAAATGTTTCTGAAACACCAAGGTGAAAAGTATCGAGAGGTTTCAAACCATGAAGTTTCGTCAAAGTACAATTTGAATTCTTCCGCCTTTACGACTTGCACCTATTTCACGGGTTTACATTCAAACGGAACGAATGACTTGTTATTTCTGTAAAAATCACAAAAATTTAATACTTTTTTGGAAATTATTCCTTTATTTATGTTTTTTGGATAATGACACAATCAACAATTTTGGAAGATATTTTTTCTTTAACTTTAGGTCATGAGATATTGGTTATTTCATTATATTTTCTAAAATATGGGAATTTACCAACTAGATTACCTTCAGAATTTTGATTGTGTCACTATCCACCAAAACATAGACTTAGTAATTGAATATTTTCTTGAAAAAGTACTCAATTTTGCCATTTTCTGCTGAGACAAATTGTCATTAGTTCCGTTTGAATGTAACCCGTGTATTTACCAAAAATGCATATGAGACAAGAAATGTTATTGGCTCCTGTTTTCAGATTCCGAGAGTAGATTTGCAAAGGATATAAAAATGTCAATATCCCTAGCAATCAAACTTGTGCACAGGTATGGGGTTCCAGTAATGGAATCCCTTTTTTGGAAATAAACATTATATTCATTACTAGCTTTTTTTGGGTGGTTACGCCTACTGATGCGCTGTCCCTTAACACTCTATTCACTGAAGTCACAACAATCCATGAAACAGTGGAGGTGATTCGCTAATCATATTGAGGTAAATTACTACTAAAGCTAGTGATGCTGATTTTCATGACCGAAAAATGCATGTCTTGTGATTACATAACAGATACCAAACTAAAGTGTCTTTTCTTCCGTTTTCAAATACGAACTGTAAATATTACCAATTGGGAGTAGTGGGTTAAGCCCCATTTACTTTGCCATTACCAGGTCTTTTGAGAGGATGAATTGTTAACGACTTCCATGAATGAAGCTTTGGCCAAACGTTACCATTTTGAGTTGCCTGTCGCTGAAGAGACTCGATGTAATGCCTTGCATCTGATATTAATGTTACTAGATAACTATCCATCAAAGATGTCAAACAACAGAACTTCTCTCGTTCTGCTTTCACTAGTTTTCACATTGATGTCTTTGTGCAAAATTGATGAGTACAGTCATAAAAATGGGAAATAGTTTGCGCTCTATTATGCCTGAAAGAGTCACTATAATAATCACCAATCAAGTGGGAATTGTAAACTTTGTTGACATTCTATACCTTTGTATGTGGACACAATAGACCAAATCTTACCTTCAGCGTAAACAGGTTGTTCCCTCAGAGTATTTCCCTAATGGCTTGCTAGCCTTAGTACGTGCACTTTGTAGCAGAAAGGCAGCTTTCTTACACAACAAAAAGATCACAGCCTGGTCTGATTGAAATATAATCAAGTTTCACACATTGCCCAACTGTTAAAGCAGCCTTTGTTATCAGGTGGTGACTAGCTGTGGTCACTTTGATTTCGTTTACTTACCACTGCATCCAATAGATGTGACTTCTCAGTACATCTTTAATCTCTTCCTTCTTTCCGTAATGAACAGGGGACCTAAGGCACACATTCACCAGAATTGAATTGCCTGAATTAGCTCTCTATCTTCTTTCTCTCATAAATGTCAGCTTTGTAGTCCAATATCAGTCAACTTAACGTTGCTTTCGATTTAAAAGGATGATATCAACTCTTTCACTGTCCTCACTAAGATAGCAAATAAATATTTTGTTTTGACACGGTCCCATTGAACTGTACTCACAAGTGAAGAATTCCTTTCTGAAGACTATTTCCCCAAATAGTTGCACATAACACAGATGTTCTGTGCCTGCTAATAGAGTATTTACAACTTGGCTTCGTCTGTCAAAACTGTCCTCTCACGTATAATAAATTCGTGGACGAATGATCAATTGCAGTTAATTCCAAGCATCTATTGTGCACTATTCATCTTCTTTACAGACTCATTCTGCCAAACCATCCTTATGTACGTTGTAAGAATAACTAATTAACAGTACATAAATAATCAACCAGAATGTTTATCAAAACCAACCCAGATTTCAATGTTTTATTCCGGTTAGATGGAATGTAGTTCGTATAAAAAATTCAGTTCGTCCTTCCTGTTAGTATGGGTTTCGAACTTTCAGTAGCCACCCTCTGTAATGTATTGTCTTGTGTATCATGTTTCAATATTGCCATAAATATATGCGAAAATGTCTCATAAACAACCAAAATCTCAGGTATACACAATAGAATTCTCAATGCTGAATTAGCTAAAGATACACATGCAACAAGTAAAATCTAAGACCACACCCAGGCTAGTTCTGGTAAAACTTTAAAGTAAGTACTATTGTGCTGAAGTTAACTTTAACCCTTGCGCATGAGTGATCTTTCACTCAAAACAAACCATTCTTACAATAAAAATCTTGAAACAGAATACCTGTTCGGAAACAAATACTTGTCACAACAATCTGTGTTGAAGTCTACGACCTTAAATTCCGTAAAGATCAACATGGTCGCACAATTTTCAGCTAAAACTACTGAAATCAGCCTCACAAAATCACATCCACAAAGCCTAGTGACCGAGTGCTTATAAGTGTTTCTTGATGAATCAACCTAATTTGGAACTTTTTTGTATTCCATGTGTTGTGAAGTGGTCAATATTGCATTCATTAATCCTTATCCCGGCTTATCAGTGGCATACCTTACAAATGATTCCAATTGTAAGTTGATAAAAGAGCAACTGCTAAGTGATGTGAAATGTAAAAGTAAAGCAGATTCCGAGGTAGTAGTTGGTAAGTAGCTGAATATTTGACTGCCTGACAGACAGTCGGTAATACTCCTGGCTAATTGTAAGCCCTCAAAAGTACTTCTCATACAACTTGCTGCTAAGTTAAATGAAATCAAAATAATTGTTCAGAAACGTTCCCGAAGGCACGAATTCCAGAAGTAAACTGCGTGGCAGGTCTCGGCAAAGTGCCGAGTTCTTTATTAGGTAGAATTTCCTCTTTTGAGTAACTCTTAATTTAGGCCGTGAGGGTCTTATACAGCTTCACGAGTTGTGAGGCAGAGCTCTGGGACGGCCCAAGGGACTGGGTACATTTCGTATCACATCCAGCTTTGCTCTAACATACAGCTCACGCCTGTGTTGATCTCATTACCTATCAGCCAAAGGCCAATTGGCACAAATGTAGTTTTATTTTGCAATCATTTCTTACGGATGCCACGGATGCGTACAATCTGTGGTGATTCATGTCATGGAAATGAGAAAGACGAGAGCAACGTAGGTATGAGAGACGTGCGTGTTCCCAGCAGTAGCTCGGGTTCCCAGGTGACGGACATAGAATAGATGACATTCTGAGTTTTACTCATATTCTGTAACAGTGGGACTAAACAAAGGCAATTATGCTCTCTACCTTTACAAGGTAATTCGCAGAGATTTCCCCATGAAAACATAGAATATACACAGCAAAGTCAACATAATTAGTTAAATTTAAGTTTACGGATGGCTCTTTGCAGCTATTATTTGGTTCCAGGGCTTGATCCCATTGAAGGTTATCCTTTCAAAGTAGACTGTTTAGTGAAAGGGTGTAACAGTTTGATATGCCCTCATTTTACAATGCACCTAGGGGGCATACCAAAATGGATTTGTCATTCAAGTATGCACATGGGTTGCCCATTACACCAAAATTGGTATACTTTGCAACCCAGGGGCATACATAACATGTGAGATGTCGGGGGAGGGGGGGGGTTTATTCATTATCTGCAAGTCAGTAAACAGCAAATGAGAATGCTACAGGGTAACAGAAACATAAACGGAGATAAATAGTTGAACCATTTAAATGTACCTGACTCCGAATTATAGACTGCAGTAAAGGTGATCTAACTTACAAAGCCTTTAATAATGCAAACGTGAATGTAATGTATGTTGAGAGAAGATGCAGTTTGTCGGCTTAACATTGAACTTAATAGCATTTTTAGTATAACTGCAAACCTAAAAGCGACACCTTTATGCTCCTGAGCTGATCGAATGTCCCATATTTTGTCTATTTTACTTATATTGTTGTAGAGTTAAAGCTTTCAGAATGTCCTGGTTTTGTGCAATGTACCTTGTGTATTTGGTATTCATGTCCATACAAGCAAACACCTGTCTGAATCCCACTATTCAAACCAAGTCTAATCTTCGTTGTTTCATGTGTAACTGAACTCCTATTGAGCAAGGATACTTTCTAATAATCTCACTGTTGTCTTATTCCAGCTTCTTTTGGAGGACGGATGGACGTTATGCCAAAGGTTGTCAATTTCTTTGTGACCTTCTCATCAGTATCTATTCAACGTCAGACAGGGGAATACATTTCACTGTATATCTGAAAACGCCGGAGAACTTTGGAAACTAGGTTAATTCTTTTGGAGATCTGTGCGAAACTAATAGGCATGAGAACACTCGAGTTTTTCCTTATGAAGATGTATTCTGTAGAATTCTATGGAATTCTATAGAATGTGATAAATCACTAAAGCATAATTTGGATACATTTAAATGTTGTCTATGTTACATGTGTCTCTGTGGCGCCCTGCTAGCACCTCTAACTCTCAAGCAAGAGGTAGGGGGTTCAAATGCCACTTTTTACAAATTTTTATTTTAAATTCTGTAGAATTCTACAGAATCTCATTAGGAAAAATTCGATTGTAAATTTTCTCTTCACAGCTAACATCAAGAGGTCTCCTTGTAACTTACACTTGTTGAGACTAGACAAGAAAATTAGCATTAATCTTTAAAATCGAACAAAGGGAAATTTTGCAGAGCTTGAAACGGTGAAAACTTGTCGCACAAAATTCTGCCATCTTATATCGCGAAAATGACAAAAGTTTCTTCACTACCTGTTCGAAATTTTATTTTTCTAATTTACTTGGTCAATGACCGCTTAACAGATCACGCCCTCTAATCCAAGAAATAGAGCGTAATTGTGTCTTTGCAATCCAGCAGAACCTCTCAGTCACATCTTTTATCACTGACGACACTTCAGACAGACTGATTCCACTCTCAAGCAAATTAATTTCTTGACAGAGTAAAAAGTATCTTTCTTTTTCATCGCAAAAGAGAACTTGACAAGCCCGTTACTCCTTCCCATTGGTCTGTCTAAGCAAAACAAAAAGGTCTTTTTTTGTTTATGAAATGGACAGCCAAACCATGTAAATCTATCTGGGCATCAGTTGCTCAACTTTGCGGATAACAATTTGCGCAATGACTAATATCCGTGAAATCTGGTAATAAACCGGCTAATGACGGAATATGAACAATACATCTTTGTGATATTCCTGCACTTTCATTGGTTGTAAAAGATCTATTTTCATGCTTCATGTAAATACTTTACACCATGTTCTATAGTGAATATTTAGTATTTGTTGGGATTTTATGGATTAAAACAAAGGCATAGGCAGTCGTGAAATAACAAACCAGACTTTGCCCTACTGCATCTAGAATCACCACGTACTCGTGACCAAGGCCTTAAAGCATTGTCGAAGGTTATTAAACTGGAGAAAGCTGGCTCATTTCCACTCTAAGGATGTTGTAACCTGTACGACGACACAACTAGTGCATTTAACTCTAAGTTACTCACCTTGTAAGCGTCAGTTAACGTTCTCTTTAGTTATTCTGTACAAAACAACGTTTCTTCACAAATATCATAAATGAATGAATGCAGTAGACCTGTCACTATTGGGTAATATTCACCCTGAATATGCTTGATGTTGGTTGTCTGGTTTCGTTTTTATCCAGATATTTCCATGATTCACTTCAGATATTCACAGAGATAGTCAGGACAGAAATAACTTAATTATCATAGACACTGAGGTTAAATGGTCTTTAGTATGCATTAATGTTAGCCATCCTTGATTTGAAACCATCTAGTCAAGATTCGCTCATGAATGAAAAGTAGGAAAAAGTTGGTTTGTGTTTGCAGTGGTGGATCGAGGATTTCCCAGGTGGGGATGCCAGCCTAGTATTGAGGCCAGATGTTCTCAAAATCTGCATGAACATGAAGAAAATTGGATCCTGCGGGGTGGTGGGCACGTCCCTGGCGCCCCTAGGATGCGTCACTGGTTTATGTAGCATGTAGCTACCTATACCTTTGTGTGTCTGGACTCGGCAGTCATTTGGTGGGTGCCCAGTTTGTAATTTTGTAAGAGAAAGGTTTGTACCAACACAACAGCTGTTGTTAAGAAGAAGAGTCATGAATAAAGACTGGAAAACTATTTCTTTCTTGCACTGATAATTTCCAACCGTGTGGGAGTGAAAGTTGTGTGTACTAAACCACACTTCCCATGAATGCCCAGATTGCCTATGAATATATTGTACTCTTTCTGTGGGATTTTAGCTGGAAACAATATTTACATTTGCAGCACATTAATTGATCTTACACAGTACCAAACAGTTTTCCTTACATGGTCAAACATAACATCAGGGGATCCGAGATTTGATCTGAGGAATGGGAATCCTTTGAGCAGGAGAACACAGAAGCTTATCACGATTTGTGCTTTTTCTGAAAATCTTAACACTACCTTTACGGATGTGAAGTATGCAGAACATGTAATCATTGATAAGTGGCATTGTGTAATTAATTAGTACATAAATGTAGAATGCAACTTTGACTTCTTCCAAATGAGCAAGGATACATATTTCTTGCTCTCACTTCCATATCTGAATCTCATTTTGCAGACTTTTTGAAATTTCCTTAAATTTCTACTGGAGCACTAAAATAAAATTTGTACGCCGAAACCCCCTGATAATAACGACGATGATGATGACGACGACGACGACGATGATGATGATGATTCACTAATTGTATAACTTCACACAAATTTTTAAACATTCATAGAATGAATAGGTATAAAATATATACTTTTTCAAATAATATTTTGTCTTGTTTTCAATAATAATAATAATATTTATTCTCTTTCAGTTTTACAACAATGTCATATTGTACGTAAGTCTAACGAAACATGAAATCACTATCACTGAAAGAAGGTCGGTCTAAAGTCAAATTTGACTGTGTGCTAGGCACTAGACCACCTAAAATAAATAAACTTCTTTACAATACTTGTGCATAAGTAGTTTGACAGGACGATTCGAAATTCTTTGAATGTAAATGGTTGGAGTTTTATCCGTTTCCCACTTTCATGATAGTGTTTAATAGTTATCATATGATGTATCAGTTACAATGTAACAAATTCTAGTTATATATTTTTAGCAATAAAAAGTATAAAACAGAAAAGCTGTCGTGGCAGCTTATTTTCTTCAATGAGGTTCCCTTGTTGCTCATTGTTCACTTAGGTGCGTAATGTTTAAACGAACATAGAAAAAATGAATGAAGTCCATCAAGGTACTGAATACGGGGTTCTCTCGTTTCCCATTTTCATGTACACATCTTATATTAATATGCTGCCTTTACGTTTCTCACTTTCAGGTACAACTAGTACTGTTCACCAGTGTTGTTTACTTCAATCTTCCTGTGTTAAGTTCGTATATTTCAAATAGAACACATTTCACTGTTAAGCTCGCACTTTTTGTTAAATAACATGAACCGATTTATAATTTTCAAACACAAAAATAAAACATAACTATTTAGACGATACATTCAATCTGTTATCTATATGCGCAAATGTGTCAATTCGGTGACATTTTGAAGTACAGAATGTTTCGGTTAAGGAGAATCAGTTCACTGTTTCCCACTTTAATGTCCGGGATTTCACAGTTCGGGAGAGTTACTTCTGTTCAATGGGATGCAAGCATCCTCATCTGTGCTTGCTTTGTGTCTAGCCCACTGAGTGTGGTATTTAAAACCCTTTCCACACACTTCACAGGTGAATCTCGCTTCGTCTGTATGCACTCGCATATGACTATGTAGTAACCTCTTGTCCTTTGTAGTATAGGTACATCCAGATTCTTTGCATGACCAGATAATTTTGCTATGAGTAAGTACATGTTTAGCGAGTTTGTTTTTGCTGAAATAAGCCTTGTTGCAACCTGCGTGTTGGCAGGCTGTTCTGAGTCTTCTGTGGGATAGTTTGTGTACTCGTAGTTCACTAAGGAAGACGAAGCTTTGGCTACATCTGGGACACGGATGTTTGCGTTCTGTTTTATGTACATATTTGTTAGTGGCCAATGTAGACGGAGTGGTGAACATCATCTGACATATAGGGCATTTTACCAGTTCATGTGATGCTCTATAGTGTTTATTCAGTTCACCTTGAGAGTTGAGTCTTGCTTCACACCCTGAACAATAAAAATACCTGTTACACCTGTATTTGCATTTTATTCCATGTTCAACAGTGACCAGTTTCCCTTTCGGTGTTTCTGTTTTCTGATCAGCTACTGGCTCACTTTGTGTGGGTGTGGACGAAGACAAAGCAGGTCTATGCTTATGGTTACAGGATTTTTCGCATTTGTTTCTTGCGAAGTTTATTAGAGGTATAAGATCCTCTTCACTTAGTTCCTCTGATTCACTGATGTCAAACTCCGGTTTTTTCCTGTTGGCACTAGGTATTGGATGGGATAATATAGGCTGTACAGTGGACTTGCCTTGAGCAGCTATTCGTTCCTGGGATGGACCTGAACCAGGTCGTAATTTTCTGTTTATTTTCTGTTTAGGACGATTTGGAAGGTCACAATCACTGGAGCTAGAGATGTCTATGTAGTTATGTGCACTCACTGATTGACGCTGGGGTCTAGTGCTGTGTCGGTGAGTTTTTGGTGTGCGAACACGTAAGTTGTATTTTGGTGTTGAATCTACTGAATTTGTAGTGGCCTCTTTAGTGGCGTTATCTTCTGTGCTTGAGAAAACTTCCTCAAGATCCGAATAGGGGTCGATATCTTTCCATGCCTCCTTTACGGATGGCTTCCAACTGGAGATCACTGAGTCTGTCACTCGGTTTACTATAACAAGGGTCTCTTCAGTGGCTGCCCTCTTAATCCATAAGTCAAGCGTGGATTGATTTACTGAAAGATTTTCATAAAGAATTATTTGTTTCTCTGCTGCAAGAGTGTTTCCCACTTTCATGGTAGGTGAGATGCATCGGCTATTTTGGTTGTTGTTTCCAACTTTCATGTCATTGTAGTTTCCAATGACTAAGCACGGCTTGTTGGGTGCACAGGAGGCCAATTTGCTGTCACGCAAGAAATATAATTCCACTCGTTTTGTTGTGGCTGCGTAACACTTAAAGGGGGTGGGTGGTAGATGCCCCCTTACCCAGGATATATAGTCAATTGCCTGCAGAAATAGAGAGTGTGGTGTGCTTCTAACTGCATGCTTCATCAGACATTGTACACAATCACTCCGGAGAGATATTGGGCTTATTTTGGGTAACACTTCCACGTTCTCGTTTCCCACCTTAATGGTTGGGGTTCCTATGAATGAGGCAACATCTACAAATTGTTCCAGGCTTCCCATGTGTTCTACTTGAAGTACGTCCTCTTGGTTCTCATGACTGGTCCATTGAGGAAACTCTGGTGGTGACGGTAATTGAAGTGTAACATTATCCTTATGTTCTAGTTCTACAAACACTCCAGGACGCATGTACACCAGATATAAGTCACAACTGTCTAGGAGTTCCAGTGTATTCATCAAGCCTTCCGGTTCTAAGGTAGACCAATTACGCGTTTTGCAGATAACGACTGCGTGACGATGGAACACTCTGCATAGTACAAATAGTACAAGTTCGTCACCATATCCTAGTTTCGTTCTTTCTCTCCATTGAGAAAAGCTGATACCATGCATTTTAAAAAAGATCTTTCCAATGTTCTTATATACCGATTCACCGGACTCAATACGCTCAAGAATGTCTTCCCTGACACTGTGTGCATCCTCATCACTGTATTGACCAAAGAGCGAAAATAGGTGGTCATTGTTTATTCTACCGTTTACAACACAGTTCCCACGTTGTAAGTGAAAAAGTTTACCTAAATTACTTTTCTTAAAGTCCTTGACAGTTATGAAGTCATGCCAGTTTAAACTGGGAATCAGAGTCCGATAATTATACGGCGATACCAGGCTGAGGAGCTCCTCTGCAATAGACCTCGACGCCATTTTGGTGGTTTTGCCCCAGTGACCTGTTTTTGGTGGGAACTCGTGTCAAGGGTTTGCAATAATGAGGTGATTGTTAATATAATGATGTACAATATTTCACTTATGGTTGGGTTCGTTTCCCATTTTCATGTTCAACATGTTTCGCTCTCGTAGTCTTCATGTTTCACATTTTCATGTTACAGATACATTTTGATTTTGTTTCTAATTTTCATGTTACGACAAATATTGTTGAAATATTTCTTTTTTCACTTGTTTGGAAAAGGAATCAAGCGTGGGCTTGTTACGTGTTTCCCACTTTAATTCTTGATATAGACTCAAGCCACTATTGATTATACAGTTTCTGTAGTTGTTCGTATTGGCTCTAGGTTTATTTGGAATTTCTTTATTTCTAGTAGGATAATGATGATTTTTATTCAAGGACTTTCCAAGTTGATCTGTTTTACTCAGTTCTACAATTCTGTTAGGTAATGAGTCATGGTTAATTTTATATCCAAATTTTAGCTTCTCTAGCTTAATCAGATCATTCACCCTAGCAATTTTTAGTTGTCTGTACATTTTTAGGCTTGGTTCCTTTCCCGTGATAAGTGTTACACATTTATTTTGTAATTTCTGAATTTTGTTTATTACAGTGTTAGGCAACATGGATCCCCACACCAATAGTCCATAGTTAATATGACTCTGAATTTGAGCAAAATAAATCAATTTTTTTGTGTGTAAATTGAGAAACAAGTTTGCATGTCTAAGCAATCCTATGTTCCTTTTAATTTTACACAGTACTTTATTTAAATGTTCTCTCCAGGTTAAGTTTTCGTCAATCCAAATACCCAAGAACTTTGTGTATTTTACTAGTTTTATATTTGTCCCTGCTATCGTTATGGGATCCAGTTTCTGAACATTGTTCTTCTTTGCATTAAATATTATTCCCACAGATTTTTCTAGATTGAGAGTAAGATTGTTAGCCCTGAACCAATCGATCAGTAATGATAGATCATGTTCAAGTGTCCATCTTAAATATCTCAAATTTTCATGACTGTTGTAAATCGTGGTGTCGTCAGCAAATAGTATCCCTCTGGTGAGTTCTAAGTTTAAATAAATGTCGTTACAGAATATTAAAAATATCAAAGGTCCAAGACAGGAGCCTTGTGGCGTGCCAAATTTTAATGTTTTGGTTTCAGAGTATTGATGAGAACTCGAATCAGAAGTGGTACATTTTGCTCTCATAAGTCTCCCATTTAAATAACGTTCGAACCATTTCAAGGCAACACCTCTTACTCCATATCTTTCCATTTTTGACAATAATATGTTATGATCCATAGTGTCAAACACTTTGCTAAGATCTAAAAATAAGGCCATAGTGTGTTTCTTACTTTCATGACCTTTGGTAATTTCTCCTATAAGTTCTGTTATTGCATGTTCACAAGAATGATTACTACGGAAACCGTATTGACTTTTGTAGATTTGACCACTGTCATTGAGAAATGGGTAAATTCTATTATATACAACTTTCTCTAATATTTTAGAAATCGTAGGTAATAAAGATATTGGATGATAGTTACCCACTATACATCTCAAACCGTTTTTGAACAATGGTACCACCTCAGCAAGTTTCATCTCCTCTGGGAATATTCCTGAGTTCAGTGAATTGTTAAATATTTTACACAAGGGTTTTGATAGTGTAGATCGCAATTTTTTTAACAGTACATTATCTATATTGTCGTATCCACTACTTCTTTTGTTTGGGAGTTTGCTAATTAGCTTATCTATTTCACATTCTGTGCACAGAGTCAGAAATACGCTCTTTACATTTCTCTTTATTTTGTTGAGATAGTAATTTAGGTCGTTTTTGCTGTTTCCAATTTTCATGGCATATCTCTCGCCCACTGTTGAGAAGAAAGCGCCAAACTTATTTGCTATGTCCTTAGCTGTTTTTAATATTGTTGGCCCATCTTGGATGTAATCTATCACACTAGTTTTATCTACCCTACCCTTGATTACATTATTGATCACTTTCCATAATTTGCTAGTGTCATTTTTGAATTTTGTACATTGGGTTGAGTAATAATCTATTTTTGCTCTTCTTTTTATCTTTGTGAGAAGATTTCGATATTGTTTGTAACTTTCATGGTCACTAGTCATTTTAGTTTTGATTGACAGAGAATATAATGTTTGTTGTTTTTTGCAACATTTTAGCAACCCCTTAGATATCCAGGGTTCACTAATATATTGCTTATGAGGTCTTGTAATGCTTTTGATAGGTACATAACGGTCCAGGGTACTCTGTAGGGTGTTTGCAAAATTTGCATATGCTTGATTTACGTCATTGCTACTTAGAAGGCAATTCCAGTCTACTTTTTCCAGTTTGTAATTGATTGAGTCTATATTTTCGTCCTTTATGTCTCAAAACAGGATTTCTCTGGCTTCTTTTTTTTTCGTAAAAATTTTATCAATGATAAGAAGGCTTGGAAAGTGATCACTTATGTCATTTATGATAATGCTTGTTCGTGTTTGGCTTTGTAAGTATTGATCAATAATTATGTTGTCTATAAGTGTGGCACTGCTTCTTGTTATCCTAGTGGGTCATGTTATGCAGGGTAGTAAGCCATTGTTTGTTAATAGATTATAAAATGTTTCAGTACTTTTGTGCATTCCCATTTTTAGAAAGTCCAAATTGTGGTCTGTCCCAATAATTACTTTCTTGCGTGTTTCTGACTTTAATGTGCGAACCAATTTTTCCATCTCTTTTTGAAAGTTGATACAATTGGTGTTTGGTGGTCTGTAGATAGAACCCAATAGTATGCTCTGTCCTTTGGTGGCAATTTCCACAAAAATTACTTCGTAATCTGGCAATGTTTTTGATAGGTCTTCACGATATTTGGCTGATAATTCCTCAGCCAACAAGATTCCCACTCCTCCTCCCTTTTTCTCTTTTCTTTCTAACCCATAGTAAACATAGCCCGGTATATTAATCAAGCTTTTATTGTGTTCAGTTAACCATGTTTCACATAGAATAACAGCAGAAATTTTGACGTCTCTTGTCAGAGATGTAATTAAAGTTGATAACTTTTGTTGCTTTCCAATAAGTCCTCGTATGTTAAGTTGCATGACAGAGAAATCAGTTGTAGAGCAGTCTAGTTGGGTTAAATCTTCAGTCTCTACATAGTTGCAGGAGTTATCAACTTTGTCCAGATTTATATCTGGAAATGCACTATCATCGAATTTAACAGTGGTTTTCGGATATATTTTCGGGGTTAAACACATTTTACAGGTTCAGGGTTTTATTTACAAGTTTTCTTGAAGTGTCTAGTCCTGTTAACTTAAGAGGTGCAATTGATAATACATGATATACACAGTGCAAAAGGTTTATAATGCAAGATACTATACAAGTGCTGAAAAATCTGTAATTTGTCATTTACAGTTACAGATTGTTGTACATGGTAACAAGGTGGCTGTATTGATAGCATGGCTTTTACTTACAATATTTAAGATGTTTCGGTGGTTAGGTCACCAGGTGGTTGATTAGCCAGAGTTGGTGAAGATGATGTATCCATGGCCGGTTGTAATTCTTGCCTGACTTGTTCTAACATTTCTCCCAGTATTCCTTGAGAATGCCAGGAGTCTGCGATGAGTGCTGTATCTTCTTGCAGGGCTACTCCAGTTCCCCACATTTTGTCTCGACTGCATTCGATGATTTTCTGATCCCCAGTGCTTTTCAACAGAGCTCCTAGATGGTGATTCTGTAGAAATTTTTCCTTTAGTCCTGGCATACACATAGTTTTAGCGGCGCGTTTCCAACTTTCATGATCATAATTGGCAATATCCTTTGCTATGATCTTACATTGTAGTGCAGTCTTGGATGCTAGTATTAACTGGCTTGCTTGGTGATCATTGAACATGAAACCACTTTCCTGAAAAGTGTATCAGATTTGTCCTGAATAACGATTTTGAAACTGGTTATTTTTAATCGTTACGCATATTGTAAAAATTATAGTTTATTAGCATTCATTTGTTTTGTTTACTTGTAATTAATTCCATCATTAAATTGAACATTTTTCTTCTATTGTTTATATGTGGGCTGTTAA